>VTPC01002480.1:0-15016 GCA_011009095.1 Ignelater luminosus
CTATTGGTATGGACACAGAATATAAGGACTTACACAGTTTCACTGGGAATGTAAATTGGTCGAAACTGTATCCTCTTCTAGTATGCTCGTAGAGGTATTAAGATTCTGCCGGGTCTGCACACATTACAGCTTAACCAAACGTATTATCATTTTGTTAGTCGTGTTTATGAGGTTCACCTGGTTTGAACAACTTACTATTTAATCTTTGTAATTCCTAATGTGTTGTTACTTTTTCTAGAATAGTGGTCGTATTGCTACTAGTGTTCAAATAATATTTTAGATATCTATAATATCAAAATGTCCAAATGTGGCCTCTTTTTACATAATTTCTACTTGAACAATGCGTATGCAAAGGGATACCATCTGACAACCAAAATTGTGAAATTGCTTCCATAGGCTCTTGCTTGAAAGTGAAATCTGTAAATCTCTAATATCCTGTGGTATGAAAAAGCGTTGGTTGTGTTGTGTTGGCGGTAATGTGTTGTCCTGTAAAGTATCGTGTTGATGGGGTGTGTGGATGAATATTGTTCTGGGATTTGCCTTGGCCACTAAGGAAAACGACGGTAAGATTTTAGTGAAAAAATTCTGCCTATGATTAATTCCTGGACCCCCTGAATGCGAGAACCACTAACTAAGTTGCTCAGTAATTTAACGATTGTCTTAAGTAGAACGTCCACCAAGTCGGAGATTAGGTTGACTGCGCTTTCACGACGACAGGGGGTGGGTGCTTGCATTTCAGTGTGAGAGTGAAAATGATGCCGGGCATGTATTTGACTCATAATGAAAGTTGGAGGCAAGGCATGAGCTCCATAATTCTAGGCGGACATAACACATCTGGAATTTTTACTGGCGGAATATAGTATGGTGTTGGCTTTTTGATTCTTCACGTTTGGAACCAAGTCTCCAGTTGTCTGAGTTTGAACTCCAGGCTGTTTTGGTCGAGTTTCGAGACGTTACGATGGCGTTCTCCTCAGAGTGGGAGATGTCATGAAAACCTTTCGCAGAACAAAGGAAACATAATGATTTCGATGCTTTATTTTTACAAGCAGACTATTGCTTTGTATTTTTAGAACTCAGGCTGCATTAGATGCTATTCATTATTTTCATTAGCTAGTACCAACGCAATGCAAACAAAACTTTTAAAAGTTTGATTTTTTAAAATTTCTATTAGACACCGAATGTCTGTTTTTAAAAAGAGGTTTTATTTTCCTAAGAAAGGGAAGTAGTCAATTTGTGACCTTAGGTGCGGAAATAGGCTTCTAAGATCTAGAATGCTGTTATTGTGGGTCTTCAATAATTGTTTTTTGCAAAGTTTGCAACTGAAGAGATGGAGATAAGAGCTTCCGAAAAATATCAAAACCGCTTTAGAGGAACTTAAAATTGAATTTGTACTACTTGTGGTTTGACTTTCAAAAGACGTGCTATTCTAAGGTCTAGTATTGGTGTAGTAAACTTTCAATGCAATACAAATCAATCCTGAATACGCCCCAAAAATCGTTTGGCAGATTCTGAATACTGTAACTCCCAACAAAATGGCGTTAGTAATCGAATCGGTGAGATACTCAATATTCGCAAATCTTTCTACCTGCACAGAAAAAGTAACTCTATTAGCTAGATCTAGAATTAGCAAACTTCATTTGTTGCTAATTCTTATACTTGATTGTGAATTCTACACAGCTTTATAGCACTTACCAAGTCTATGTAACGCACTTTTACATAGAATTGAAAACTAAGCAAATAGGTCTTCTTTGATCTCTCTTAGCACTTTATCAGTTGCCTTTGGTTGTGATGAAAGGAGGTTACATAACCAATAAAAAACATGCAAGTTCAATGAAATAGAAAAAATTTATTCAAATTTACTAAACAATACCATAACAAAAACAGCTGGTTTAAGACAAATAAGGACAAATAAAAACTAAATCTATGTTATGTTCTTTTTGTAAGTCGTGGCAACTAATATATGTAAATGTTGTGCTTCAGAAGATGAACAAAAATTAACTGCACTAAACTTTATTTCTACAAAACTGGAGGTACTCTACTTTTACTTAATTTACAGAAGCTAACCAAAAAGTTAATGTAATTAGTAATTACATATACCAAAATTGAATAAGGTTAATGGTGGTAGGTTTAGACCAGTTAAATTAGCGGAGAAGGAGAAGTGATAATTTATTAAAACATATAGGGTGTCCAATTTAAAATAAACAAGTTGATATCATTTCTGGTAAAATCAGAAGTCCAATAGATGAGTGGGTAACGAAACTTAGTAGTTAAGTTTGTCCTAATCATCCTTTATAGTTTGCATGACCAAGATATCTGCTTGACTTATTTGTTACATCCTAATTGCTAAATGTAGTTGGAATTACATTTAAAATTTTTTTTGCGTTAAAAACAATATTTTTGATTCGTATCGAAATGTGGCTACGTTGGTAGTATTAGGGAAAACGTTTTCATATTATTTGGGTACCAAAAATCCGTCGTCTTTTGTTTTTTCGACCTATATTTTACTTATAAAAGGCGGGTGGTTCTATCGGGATGGGACCTTTTATTGATAGTGATAGGCAAAACGTTTCCTCGAAATATAGGTAGAAGTGATTGTTTTCTATCTGTGACACCCCCGACCATAATACGATCGAAACTCATTTGTTATGGTACATTCATAACTTCCAATCGTTCAACGATTCCTGGCCATTACAACCAATATAAATTGCAAAGAAGGGGTGCCACTAGATCAAGTTTTGACTTGTATTTTTAAATTTTTGCTTTTGAAAAGGTTAAAGGCAAGAACTATCAACTGGCATTTTTGCTAGTTCAGATTTCTTATTAGATTATTAGTAACATAAAATTTTTAATGTTTAATTTAAGAATATTTGATAGCAATAAGAAAAATATGCTTTTGACAGGCGTACTAGCTAAATAAATGGTTGAAAGTAAAATACGACAACAAAAAGTTTGATTTAATTGTTGCAGAAGTAGTTAGTTAATAAAAAAAATAAAAATTATGTTGCCTAGGTTTGGTCGGTTGCGCGCCATATACCGTCCGAACTTGACAACCAGCTATGCATATTTCTAGGGCATTAAGGTCGACTAACACCTTTATTTCTTTGGTTTATTCTTTTAATTCTAAACGATTTAAATATTATTCCGAAGGGGGACGCGTGATTACCGGGAAACCAAGAAAGTTTTGTGTAAAATTAACTAATGTGATAAGAAAACTGCAAAACCTTCATTTATCTGTTAAAAATCAAAGTAACAGTTAAGAAAATGAATAATAAAAACCTTTGTATAATCTTTACATTTGGTGCATTCACATAACTACTGGGAGCCTTTCTAGTGGTACCCGTTCGGTCTCTCTGTCATCACCTGCAGTATCTTCATTGTGATTATTTTATAATGTATCAAAATGGCCAAAATAAACGAGCATTGCAAGGTCTGTAGGTGTTTTATCATTTTGGGGTCTTTCCATCTCTCCCTCTACTTTTCTACATACAAATACTGACCTTATATCTTAAATCCTACATCCTATCTAATATTCTAAATACATGAACCCTAAATGTTCTATATGCGCTCTCGGTTGTGCGTTCTTCTTAGTTTTTTTACAATGTTTTCCGAATAAAAATGCTTTGAAAAGCTACAGCTCTAAGTATTATTAATTACTCGCCCTGAGAACTAGTTCTCATGCCAACTTCTATGCGTTTTCTTCTATGATTTATTGTAGGCTGTTTTTTGCCCATCTCTAGTAAGCTTCCCAAACCAATCTTTATTCATTGTCAGTCTTCTTCGCAGAAAGACCAGTCAACAAAGCAAACACCCGGAGTCATTAGAAACGGTCAGAAAATGGTAAAATTGGAGATCTCTCGACAGCTCTGATAACGCGGATGGATAATTCTGTTCTGTTATATCTACAAAATTTAGCGTCATCTGTTAGTCTATGATTTTCGCAATAAAACTAGTAGATAGTGTTGCGATGTTGTCAAGATGTGCATCTTTTTCAACGATTTACTAATTTTAAGATTAATCAAAATATAATAATTTTTATGGTGTTGTCAACTTAACAAACATAAACCATTGCCTTCCCCACTGTTTTATAATTTAAAACAGATAATAGAAATTAACATAGACATGATATTACTTGATAACTAATTCAGGAGGCAAACACAAAAAAGTCTGATGACCATTGACTTAATCTAATCTTATAAGACACTTTATTTACCTTCCTCAAACTTTATTCATAACCAGCTTTACAATTAGATTAGATAATACGCAATTATAACATTTAAATTACAACTAACGAGAAGCGAGAAGTGCGAGAGGTGTGAGTCGACCTTGATTCCCTTGGGATGTGTGTAACTGATTGCTGAGCCCTGAATGTACGGTGCGTGACCCACAGGCCACCAGTCTTAATTATGACAAAGTGAATATTTTAGACGACGGTCACAAGAGTGGTCTTCCTCGTATTTATATTACATATAAAACTTAGAAGTATTTTTGAAACTTAACAGGGTATTTAGAAAAATCAAGACCATTTTTAATCTGGAGCAATATTTTTAACCTTCACCTAATAATTGATAGATAAATTGTAGACTTTAGTGAAATCGATCACTTTATGAAATGGCGAGACATTTAATGTAATTAAGATAAAATGTTAACATATCAAAAGCATGAGATGGTTATCAACCAATTAGTTATTTTATAAAATGGATGTACAGTCTGTCAGTAGAGTAATAATTTAATTTCCATTAAATTGAACTGTGAAGATTCTAATTTTTCTAACCAGTATTTCTCTTACCAAAATCATTGGATTAATTTGGATGGAAATCACTGATTTTTCTTTAAAACATTGCAAAAAGCTATTTTTCTCATCTATTAAAACATCTAGTTATAAAAGTATTACATTTAACAGAACATTCAGAGTTAGGACATTACTTTAATGTAAGACTGTGTCATGGGTGGTTGTTTTCAACTAGGTGTTTTGCATAGTTTAGTTTATCGCTACGATTGTATTTCTAACAATAAATGTGTTGCTTCCATCCAATGGTAAAGTTTCATTGTGTTTATTTTATGTTAACAGAGTTGCTATGTTTAGTTTAAGTTGTAAATTTCATTAAATTTTGTGTTTGATCTTTGATGCTGAACAGAATATTCAGTATGTGTAACATCATCCTTCTTTGAGGTCGTTGTTTATATTATTTAAAAGAAGTTACATTCTTGCAAATCTAAGCAAATATAAAAACGCTGGAGTACCTTGATAGTGAATTTGTTAGCTGAATCAGATTGTTAACCTCACTTTATTTTCTATTAGCATAATCATTAGTGATTACGTAAGAGAATATAATTTACCACAGCAATAAACATACATTTGTGTGTAAGGTCTAACATTAAAATTTAATTGCGTGAAAACATTCGGCTTACCATGCACGTAATGTTATTTAATTTTATTTAGTTTTTTTTATTTTTTTAACATCATCGTGCTACACTAAAAAGAAAACTGAGACAAGATTGTTTTAAAATTTTCCTCTAATAATATTCTCAAAAAAGCATCGCTATTTCCTCTTTTAAGAAAGAGTATATAATTTGAAGACTCTAATGGTCTAAGAAAAACTTCCCCTTTAAACTATTTTTAATTTATAAAGTTTAAAAAGTTTTTAAATCGGTTTTCTGTTATTTTCCAAGCCGAATAAATCTCTTACATAGTTTTCTCTTCGTGCCCCTTTTTGCGATGTTTTCGTTTTTACCGTTTAGCTCATTTTAGCCCTTATGAATTATTAATGGAGGGGTCAATTAAGAGGAGTCATTCGGATGGTAGGAGCTTCACATAAGGAAGTTTTTTATGGTTATTTCCCCCGTTAATGATATTTTATTCATCGGTGGATGTTTATTTATATTCGTGGCGTGCTTTTGCTCGCTGAAATTCCGCAATATATTCTGTATGTTTATTCGAACGCGGATTTACGGATATTCTCTCAAATGAGCGAAGGATGAATACAGAATACGAAGGTATTATTTATTGAAAATTAAATTAATTTTATTAAAATATTATAAGGTTATTATTTTTCATTCATACTTGCGTAATTGAATTTTATTATAAGCTTTATTTAAGAAAATATTGAAGATTTACTTAAGAAAGGAGAGAAAAGCTCGTAGTTTCTGAGTGCATCTTGCAATTTTAATAAAACTATAATCCGTGAGCTTTTACGCCATCAGGTGCTTTTGCATAATACTGACGTGTTTTTAGAGTTCACACCAGACTGTTGCCAACTAGGGCGAACTAAGGCTTTACTTCTAAATTAATAAAGAAACTTTCATTAATTTTAAAATATTCCTCAAACCTAGTAGTTAGTAGTAGGTTCTGATGGTCTTAACGTTAAAATAATTTGCTTGCATCGAGTTATGCCAGGAGGTGCACTTTTATGCTTTTGTGTTTTTGCATTTTAAGTTAGATTTCTTTTTTTTGCAAAATAAACATTTACTTTAAAGACGAGATATTTAAATTATGTTTCAGTAAAATGAAAAAGGAATTTAGTTTTCCCAACACGTATCGAGTTATTTTTCAAAGATATGTGAGAGCATTTCTGTTTACAAACGATTTGAACACCACGGTGCATGCTGCATAATAATAAACAGCAATTCTGGTGATGATGAGTTGAATTCGTGGAAACCGAACTAATTAGTCTCTGCAGAAAATTGATTAAACACACCAAGTAATATCTTTAATTTAAATTATTTTCATAATAAACAAGTATACGTTTATCTTTAGCAGATTTATCTGTTAGTGATAGTTAAGAAAAAAGCAGTTAACAAGCTTGATTTCATGAATGTAGAACAAGGCAACTCTGTTAGTGTTTTTTTGCATGACCTCTAAAACTTTAAAACAACTTTGGCTAGGCAAGGTTGTGTTCTGATATTATACCAACCCAATATAGAAAATCGTTTTACAGAAGCTATAATACGTTTGTATATTTTTATGGGATGAGCCGTTTTCAAGTATAGTTGAATTTTCTAGTTATTCAATATCGAGGTTTAATTAAAATCTCCGTGGTTTTTTATCTCAGAAAGAACAACACTGAAATAGAATTCTCAGCATTATTTTAATTTAATTATTTATTAATCTGTTTCTATCATTTTGAAAGTTTAATATTGGTACAATGTATCGTCTGTTTGTTTGTTGTTGTTGTTAAGAGTAGTAGTAGAGTCCTTTTTTCAGAATTTCACTAATTGCACCCAAACTCTGTCTCCTTTTAGTTATTTTCTTTTAACCACCTTGGTGACATTGTGTCTATCCTTAGACTTGTAGTATCTTGACTTAAAATTTAAATTTCGCGCGTTAGGAAAGGAAGATCAATACTTATTAAATGATAGAATGAAGAAGAAAGTTGTAACTAACTAGGAATGAACTTTTGAATTTTTCTTTGTTATGCTTGTGTTTAATGTAAAATAATTGTGAGTTTTATTTAACTCATGTTATCACCACTGAGTTTTTAAAGTAATTCCGAAAGTGGGGGAGCGGATTGTGATAGGAAGGGGGAGCGCGTGGTCTGAAGAATCTTAAACAAAGGACGGCGCTCTGGTGTTGATGGTGTCGAAGATTTGTAGATTGCAGAATTACTTTGCTGCTGATGAAAAATACATTTTTTATGATTGTTGAAAAATAACATTTTATAGGTGAGGTGAACGCGAACATTTACTCTTTTTTTATATTTAAAATTTGTTATGATGCTGAGGTTAGAAATATTAATTATGTTTGTAAGTAAACACCTGCCTTTGTAGTCATGTAACAATTATATCCCACCAATCTCTTGCATCTCATGTAAATACTTTTAGTATTTATTGAACTGTTTATTGTGCTATTAATGCAGGCATTGTGTATGACATTATAACTATAATATTTCTATAAAAATGATATTCTTTGTGTTCTTTGTTGAGTTATGAAATGTAAATTAATTAAAGTTTGTTGTATGCATTTATCTTGTGATCAATGTCAAAGTTTGGAGACAGACTGGATAATTTATTTATTAAATTCAGGTTTACTAAATATTATAAAAACTAAAGACAAAACCATTTGATGTATGTCAATATACTAACCTTTGCGAGGTGAATGTTTAAATACACAAGGGTGATAATGTGTTGGTACAAGTCAATGTTTATAAAAGTATAAACCGCCTTGATGATTATACAGGGACATCATCATTGATGGGAAGTCACCTGACCACTAATTTAAAAGTGGCGCAAAATTTCTAAGATTTCTAACCTAAAATTAAAAGTTAATCGAGGTAAGTTAGATTTAACTCATTCAAAGTGTGATAATAAATTTTAAAACTGCATAATTATTTCAGTTTGGAAGGTTACGTTTTTGCGATGCCTTTTACAAGCGAACAAGATAAATTTATTTTAATAGCTCACTGTCGAAGTGGAACACGGAATGCAGATGGTTCATGGACTTATTCATTACAATCTTGTATCCAACAATTTGAACAAGCTTTTCCTGAACTGCAAGTCCACTACGATGCATTTGTACGTCGTAGACATGATATACCTAAGCGGTTTGAAGAAAAACATTGCATCTGCAAAGGCAAATCATCTAGTAGACCAACCGTATTAACTGATGAAGTTCTCGAGGACATGCAGATGCGAATGAATCGTAGTTCCCATAAATACATTAAACGCTTAGCCACTGAAACAGGTAGGAATCTATTTGCATTAAACAAATAATATGTTTTGCTTCATTCGTGTTTTAAATTATTAATTATTTTGAATTTATCACTTGTAGTAATTCAATTGTTTTATTAGCAAACTTAAATAAAAAACTGGCATTGCTATCTATTTCTGAATTATTTACATTCATTAAACAATTTAAATTCTTTTAAACCATAATCTAACCAACAACTTTTTCCTCAGGACTTTCATATGGACGTTGCCAAGTTGCATCAAAAAAGAAGCTACGAATGCATCCCTATAAAGTGTCTGTACTACAAGAACTGTTTCCGCATGATCATTAATTACGAGTTCAATACTGTCAGTTGTTTATGCAACACTTGAACAACGATGACAAATTAGATATTACATTTATGTCAGATGAAGCATGGTTTCATTTGTCGGGCTATGTGAACAGCCAAAATTACAGAACCTGGGCCACAGAGAATCCCCACAATTATGAAGAAACAAGTTTGCATCCCCAGAAGGTTGGTGTATGAGTTCCGATGTCAAGACGCAGGATCTATGGTCCATTGTTTTTTAATGACACAATCAGTGGAGAAAGATACCGAGATAATATTTTAACACTTTTTAGCGAACAACTATTGGATGATGAAATCCAAGAAAGCTACCTCCAGCAAGATGGTGCATCAGCACATACGGCACGCACCACTATTCGTTATTTGGAAGAGTTCTTTGATGACCGAGTGATTAGTTGTGGACGATGGTCCCCTCGGTCTCACGATCTCACACCAGAGTTTTTTCTATTTGGGCATTTGAAGAATAATGTTTACAGGCACCGTCCACAGAATATTGACGAATTAAAAGAGGCTATACAAAATGAAATTAATAATATATCACCAGAAACCTTATTTTCAGTTTTCAATAGTATCAAAAATAGAGTTCGGTTATGTTTAGAGAAACAGAGTGGCCATATCGAACCATTTATGTAATTTGTACATAAATTGCAATAAAATGTAAAATAACTAAATGAAATTGTAAAATTTAGGATAAATGTAAGCCATTATTTTTAATTAAATTCTAGTAACCTGCTACCTAATGAATTATTTTTTTGAAATAAATTATAGCAGCTGAAATAATTGCAATTTTTAGTTCTGTTATCTAGCATACCTAATTCTAAGTATTACGTTACATTAATTTCAGAAAATAAAAATTACCCGTCAATTATTAATCTTTAATTATTCCCAGAACACGATTGTGTTAAGACGGCTGCCAAAGTACCGGTTTTGATAAATGGTTTTTTTAAATATAAAATTAAACATTTAATGATTCTTAATGATTGGATATGTATATCATTTATGTATGCATAACTATACAAAAAATTCATTAATAAATATTTAGTTTTAAATTTAAATGAGTTTGAACTTTAAATGTTTAAATGACCAGGTATTGGTGCGTTTACCCTACTTGAATAATTATCGTTTATGAAAAATCCTTCATAGTGGACAGTTAAATTTAATAAAATTGAAAAAATAAGTAAAAAGCTCTTGTTGAACAGCTACATCAGCATTGTTTGGGCCTTGTCTGATTCTTGTTTTTAAAAATATCTTCAATATATTGTAATTTTTTAATTTTCCAATTTTATATATAATTATCTTTAAATATTTAAGTTTTTAGGTAGTTTCATCATATATCCAATACTACACCACTGGAAAACTACATAATTCTTTATTACAAAGGAGCTGCCAACAGTGCAAGATGTGTTGCCTAACCAACAGTAAATTTTGTAGTCACGTGGCTTCCCAATAATGATGATGTCTCTGTACTAACATCTTCACCAGTAATGACAATCTACATTTCAAATATGTGTACTAAGAGTCTATATTATAGAGTACGGTACATCCCTCATTTATTGTGTATTTACTGTTTATTGTTTTATAACTAAATGCATTATGTGTTTTCTTTCAGTATATATTATTATTGTGTATTATTTGTGGCATTAAGAAATATATTATAGTTTGGTGTCTGTTTATCCCTAGGATTGATAGACTGTTCACGACTTTTGGCTATGGGTAGGTACTAAGGTCTATATTATAGAGTAGGGTAGTTCTTTTTGTCTTTGCTAACGTGCTTTTTAGTTTGGTTTGTTGATGATTGCTGCAGGGGCGTATTTGAGTAATGAAGAGAGCAGGACTGTTTTAATTCATGTTGCCTAATTTGAATTCTGTAATTAGCGTTATGCTGTGTTGTAGGAACATTCATGTTATCATTTATTTATTTCTGATTCTCATTAAGTTATTATGAAAAGTATTCATACAATTGAACTGAGTATTTGGGTTTTTGTTGTGTAATTAATAACTATCCTTCTCTAATTAATATTAATTGTGTTTATCCCATATTAATGATTTCCTTTCTTTGATATGCCAATCATTCTATTTTATTTAATATTGCTATGTTCTGTTGGTTTCAAGTTATAGAATGTTTACTTATTTATTTTATGTATTTGAACCTGTATTGTTTTGTTGTAAAGATCACCAGAGGTTTTTTGCTGGTTTTAGGGAATTATTGAAATAGAACGTAGGAGAGGTAAATTTGTTTAACGATGACAGTTGGGATACTACAGACTTTATTGTAAATGTCTTTTGCACAGATCTCTAGGATGATATCTTTCAACTTCTTGGACTATTTATTTATTAACTCTTCATTTAAGATGAAATCGTAATATGGAAAAGTAATACTGACCTTATCTATTAATAAGGTCATATGAAGTAGTTTGGAAATTGTCAGGTTACCCTGGGGTGCTTACAGATAAGGATACCACAACCCAAAGAAGGACAAGACGACATGTTAAAATATTTCTTCAAAGCGTAAACATAGGAGGATTCGGGAAGCAACAAAGTCAACTTTCAATATGTCAAGAAGTACATTCAGAACAATAAAGTGCACAAATACGGAGGAATTTTGGGTATTTTGAATTTTATTTTGAAGCACAAAAATTTTGATTAACTTTTTACAAAAAAAAACAGATAAAGACACTTTTTATCACAAAAAACTTATATTTAATTTATTACTTCTACTGACGACCTGTTTTCAAATTTTTCTGATCCACTCTACCTGTTAACTAACTCAAATTCGGCTTGTCTTTAATTTAAATAGAAATGTCTAGTGACCTGCAAAAACAGGATGACATAAAAACATTTTACAAAGTTAAAATAATAAAAGTAATTTTTATTTTTAGATGATGATGTTTGGTTAGAAGGTGTAATAAAAAATAAAATAAACTGAAATGACAATTTTTAATGGATTTCAAAATTTCAAATCAGAGTACTCTATTTCTATATACTATTAATTGAAATATTAATGTCAAATCTTAATACCCATACACACTATGTTTTTAACTTTAATATCTAGTTTTTAGAAATTTACAATTTTAGAAAAGTTAAATGTATTCTTATTTTATTTATTTTAATTTAATTTCAGTGCTATTTATATATATTATTTACATAGTTTTACTGCTGACGAAGAAATTCATAAGTTTCTAAACGTTTAGTACGATTATAACAAATATATCAAGAATATAAAGAAGCTTTTTATTATATCTTCTAACCAAACATTATCATATAGAAATAAACACTAAAAGGTAAAGAATTAACAAGAGAATAAAAAATAATTTCTGTAAATTGACGTATGAGCAGTTCTATTTTTTTTATAATGGTGAATAACAAATGTGTCATCATTTTATTTCTTGTTGATCTAATTTTCTAGTTTCCATTGTTTATTAAAATTATTTATTTTAGAATAATAAATAAATTAATTAATTAATTTCGTATGTAACACTTCTCTCAACATAACCCACAGGGCCTTTTGTGTTTATGTATCTTAAATCTTGGTTTACAAAGAGTTCTATAATGGCATAAACAAATCATTTAGTTTATTTTATTAATTTTCTTATTACAGATCTCAAAATTGATATGATAAGAGTAAAATTATAAAATAAAGTTAAACTATCTACAATAAGAATCAAAATTGTTGTGAAAATAAAATGCTACATTCTTACTGAATCTTTACTAGTTTAAAATTCTCGAAAATTACTTAATAGGTCAAATACCAAAGTAGTATATTCTTTTGACGTCATTGGCATATTGTCCGAATTTTGTAAAGTTGATTTTTTTTTAATTCGAACGAAATTCGAATTTGCGACCTTTGATAAACTAGACCAAAGCATTAATTAATTGAGTTATAAAGCTTAGTTGTTAATACCTAGATGTGTTATTTATACCTTTGTCTGAACATACCCTAGAGTATTTCTTCTGGCTGTGGCGCCTTATTCATGCTGTTGGTATGTATCTGACTTAGAATCAATTTCCATGAATTGATTAGTTTACATAAGATTATATGAACTAGAACAATTTTAAATAGACCAAAAACATGTCAAAATTTTGTAATTATACAGGATGTTTCACAGTTTGAGAGGCATGGTAAATGTAAGACTCTTTAAGATCATTTTGGTTTAAAAGTTCTAATAAACATGTATTTTAAAGTAACTTCTTTCGGAGTTATGAATAAATTAAAATTCCAAATGATTGCAGACCTTTATTACTCAAAAAAATTGTACAAGTTAATTTTAAATAAAATGCGATTTAAAATGGCCACTACCCTTATTAATTCACAAATGGCCCTTGATATAATTAAATTAACAGAATTTTTAACATTGCGCCGTCCTTATTTCATTGGTGACTTTTGTTACTTTACTAATTATTTGATATCTGGTGTAACTCCAGAAAATGTAATTTAAAGGTTAAGATCAGATAATTGTAGCGACCAAGAAACTAAATCCCTTAGATCTATCCATTGGCTTGAAAACTCTCCATTTAGAATCTCATTTGGAATTCTCTCTGTTTGAAATGTCTCAGTTTGGGATACACTTTGAACTAGAATGATCTTAAGAAACTATATATCCGCTATAAAGAAACACCCTGTATATTCGGTCGCCGTTTAACTTACATTATTTAAGTTCTTGAATCTTAATTCTTACTTAAATCAGTTATTTTAATATTTATAAACTAAAGCAAAATTATTTTCCTTAAAATGAAATTATAACTTTTTATAACTAATGTCAGCATCTTAAACAACTAATAACTATGAGTTACAAAGAAGTTTCTATCTCTCCTTCTACGATGTTGAAAACTTGAGGAATAATAAATATTCCTCAAAGAGACTTTCATCTTTAACACGGCCGAAAATTTTCTTTGGACGTCATTAATATTATTTATTTTCACAAGTAACATTTTCATTTAGGCCTTACGAACAAAATTAATCAAGACTGAAATCTTGCTTCTTAATGCCATAATCTACGACCGTTACATTAAAGTTTGTATGTCGTTTTGCGTAATTAAGTTATTAATTTATAGTCAAGAGATGTAGAGGAAGTGAGAGAGAGTAGGACTTTTTTAATTAAATTCGGATGTTTTCCTAAAAACATTTCTCGCTAACTTTGAACGAACTTTAGGAGGACTTTATAATTCTTTGATCGATATTATGTTAAAGTAGCAAATTTAAACTTAAGTTCTCCATTAATAGCTTTAAAAGTGGACGGATAAAAAGAATGACGTATAAAAGAAAGTTTGAAATTTAAATAACGAACGGATAAATCTCATCTGATATTTTTTCATTTTTTTCAGAAGGTTTTTTTGTCAATCTTGTTTTTCATCGTCATAAATATATAAAAAAAAGTATTTAAATTAATTACAAAATTTCTGAAGTTGTCTCAAATAAATAGCCCTTCAGCGGGTAGTTGAAAGAGAAGTTTTAAAAATCCGTTAATTAAAACCTATCTCTATCTCTCTCGCTCATCGAATATTAGGGTACGTATTATGCAAATCCAACGACAAAATTGCAACTATTTGTTCATAGATTTTCGATTACGAGGTAGTTATTTTCGCATGAACGGAGTCCATGCTGTTTACCGGTCCATGTTTAGAATTCGAATTAGTTCCAACTGTACAACGTTTATTAAATATTTGTAGTACGAACAATGACAATACATTTGTACTACACTTTGCTGCGAACTAAAAGCACTGACTCGAATGCACAACATATAGCCTATAATAAATGAAAATATGCTATTATAGTCTGTTTTATGTTTGGTATAACACTGCTTTAATATCCGATTTTTAATGTATTGCATGATTATTCGATTCGGTTTTGTGACTTGTCGTATTGCTTTTCTACTAAAATGTAGCAAAGGAAATATGTACGAGTATTAAACGTCAGCATATGACTGTCAGCAAGAAAAACGTTATTGTTTGAATAAAACATTTGCTTGCATATATTCCTATGCTAAAAATGACTTTAATCTTGAGATTTT
>VTPC01002484.1:0-22824 GCA_011009095.1 Ignelater luminosus
TTTGTATGTGTTGCTTTATTTTTCTTTTAGTATCAACAGTGATAACCAAAACCAAAACATTTTGACATAATTCAGAGATTAATAGAAAGTTTTGCAAATTGACTTAGCAGGACCTTGTTCTAGATAACTGTTTGCTCTTATAAATTTTTAGAAATATTTAAATAACCTATTTTAGCGCGTTAACTACCAAGGCAGGTTTTGAAAGTTAAGTTACCTCTTTTTGCTTTTTTTATTTTAGACAGGATGTCTTTGAATCAGTTTAAAATGTTTGCTCCATAAAATAAAAGCACTCGTTTGATCCAAATGGGAAAAAGAAATTAACATAAAGGGTTGCATTTTTTGCTTTATCTTTGCTACTCAATGAACTTTGCTTTAAGAAATAAAATGTATGTCTATGTGATCGTCTAATGCCATAATTAGTAGTTTAGCAATTCAATGGTAAAGATACTGCCATATCTATCTTTTCAGCATCCTTAAACAATTAAAAGACTGATAGAATTTGGTTATTGCTGTGTGCTAAGTATTTTGTTTTACAGTTTTCCAAAATAAATTTCCTAAATAAAATATAAAAAATATCGAGAAAGATGTATTTGATGGACAATTACTATTTAACGTCTGGTGTTATAATAAAAACGATTTCTAAATCTGAAAGAATAAAAATAGAACGAAACATAGTGTTATAATTTAGAAATATATAGTACATTTCCAGATTAATGATTAACGTTAAACGATATGGGGGTTTCGGTGATGGATGTGCGTTTTTAGTAGGCTTGTCCTAATTTCGAACGAAATCGATAGTTTTTCCGAGTTTACGTGTTTTACACGAATATGTAGAGGTAGTGATAGGTTATAAACTTTAATATTGCAAGTAAACATCTGTCAATATTGATAACAACGGTCGTATTTCGCGGCTGAATAGCACAAATCATGCGAGGCGCTGCACGCAGGGCGCCAGGCACTGGGAAGCAAATCAGCGGCGCCCGCCAATCGGGCATTGATGAACCTCACCCCCAACCCGGAATCCGTGATTGGATGCTATTTATGATAAATTGTTGTTTTGGAAAAACATTGCACGAAATTTTTGTGGGCGTCATATATCAAATAATATAATAAAAAACCAAAAAGAACATAAATCGTGTTTTATATGTATACTAGATGCATATTATCTCTCGCATTATAGGTTTAATAATATTTTCATTCCACACACAAGAATAGAAATTATTTATGGTTTACCTGTCAAAGGTTGTACCTATTGTTAGAGTTAGGTTAATTTATTTTGCTTTCATATGAATATACAATCGATTGCAGTTATTAATAAACATGATCGTTTTTATTTGGAGGAAAGTGAATTTTTGTTTTCTTTTAATTCAAACAGAGGAACAAGGACACCCTGTACACAGTCCAATAATAAGCACATATATCTAAATTTTAAGTAGTTAATAGCAAGGTAATATTTCAATTATTATCACCCCTCAATTACACTATGTTAATAACACAAAGCGTGCTCGATAATGATATAATCGCACCGGAATTAAACTCATTTATTACAAAGACGCTGTCATTAGCAGCAATCAATCTGTAGTAATTGTTTAATAGCTCCCCATTTACGCCGCCGTTTTAACATCGTTTATAAGGTAATTGACTTTATATCGCTTCGACTTAATTATTCTAACATTACCTTTAGCAACAGAAATCGAGTTGCCCAATTAATACCTACTTTTAGAACATATTTTATCTCTAATGTCATAATTATAAGAGTTTCAGAAAAATGTTTTATATTTCCCGACAAGATTTTTATAAGTACAGTTTATCTCTTCCATGTTTCACGAAGTGTATAATTTATTTATCCTTAGTTGAAATTTTATGGTTAATAAATTAGTATCTTACCAATAATTGCTACAAAAGGACTGTTTCGATGACCATCTGATGATCAAGATAACGGCACGTTCAGCGTGAAAACTATGACTAATCCTAGAAATTCTATTACTCACACGCGCGTAAAATATAATTAAGTATAATAAGCAGATAATTTACCATCAAAGTATAGATTTGTTACGCGCTGAAAAATAGGTAATAAAAATGTTATTACTGAAAAGATACTTCATTCTTCTTATTTTCGCTTCAATAATAACTTTAACTTGTTGCATCATTGTCAATTAACCTACTTTTTTAAACTGCTCTAAATTTACTTGATCATTTCCTACAATAAATTCCAGTTTGATACTTTGAACAATAAAAGAACAAATTAAATTCAACTGCACCAGTGAGAAACTAAAAACTAAATTAATTGACATTTATCCACTTTCAATTTTTTGAGCTAAATGTGTTCTTCCAAAAAAAAATTAACACGAAGTTCTTTATTACACAACTGGTAATAAGATTTCTTGCTAACACATCTTGCAAATCGACATTTTAAAAACTTGAATTTTTCCTCACTTTCCATTTTTTGTTACTACAATTTAGCTTGTCTTCTATTTGATCAACTCGCTAATTCCAAATTGATTGCTGCTAAATTCAATTCGAACAGCTAGAAGTCTGAGTTAATAAAAGAAGAATCAAACCTATCTTCAGAAAGGCTTAGTTAATTCTTTTGGTATTGTTTGCTTGACCGCCAAAACCATGTTTCGATAGTTTACTTTATTTGGACCTTTGAGGTAGTACTTCCCAGTTTTTTACAAGGATTCTCATTTAGTTGCAAGTGGTGGTGGACTCTATGTTTATTTGCATCTATGGATCTGCAGCTCTCCGTCGTAGACTATTGCCTTCATGCTTGGTTATAACCATACTTGTGACATTTTAGGTCGGAATTCAAAAATCAACCCCCACTAACAATGACGCGTACGAAATGAATCACGAGCAATGCGGCTCTTACTCATTCTCGATCAAATCAAATCAAATAACGTCAACTAAATTAAAAATAAAATAAAATAACAATAATATATTTATATTAATTAACACAAAAAAAAACGAAAAATGTAATTAGATTCTGCAGAAAGATAAATAAATAATAGTAGTAGTATAATTCAACAAAGCTAACCAAAATAAAATAATTATATTTGATGTACTCATTCACACGATGCATTTGCCTTTAATAGCATCTGTAACCCCTCCGCTGCAATAACTGCGTGCGCGAAACTGGTGGGAAAGTAGTAGGAGGCAAAAACCTAAAATGTCACAAGACGAGAATTGACTTTAAACCTGGAGCTCATTACGTTGCAAAGCTGGAAATCAAGCATCAAGGGATTCCAACCAAAAAAATCAATCCCAAGAGACGCACAACGAAGATTGTTTGAATGTCTAGATTATTTGATTGTTTTGGTACCGAAACTTCTCATCTGCTTTAATATTTAATTTATCTATTAGAATGTAGTAGTTAGAAGTAAGACGCTTGGTTTGCAAAATTTTGGTGGAAAATAAACACAAAAGTTCAAAAAGGTTTTCTACATTTTGAACCAAAAACTGAAAAATGTCGATAACCTTCAAAAGCAAATATAGAGAAAGAGATAAGATATTACATACAGACGACTGAATTGCAAAATGGCATCGACGACGTCCAAAAGTCAGTTTTTGAGTTACAAATATCTCTAAAGAAAAACAACCGCTTTACCGTTTAAGAATTTCCTTTGGTTATAGTTTTTAACTTTTAAGCAATTATTCTGACACAAATAATGATATAACCAGAGAGATTGGTTAGGAAGGCAAGACAAGAAAAACTTAAAGAACTGCTTTGGAAGCGATTCTTGCACCTTTGGGTTAGAAGCCAAACAGCAACAATTTCTAAGAATAAAAGCAAGATCAAGAACTGAGAAAGATGGAGCAGACACCAGTAGTTTCCGTTTCGAAGAAGACTAAGGTGTCAAATTGGAAAAGAAGACAATAAGAAAGCAATTCGGAAAGTTAGTTTTATTGAAAACTTCTTTAATTATTTTATAAATTGTTCTATAGGTGATCTCACTTATTATCTACTATGTCTGACGTTTACAAAAGAAAATGAAAGTCAAAATATTTTGTTATCTGCCTTGGGAACGTGTTGCTTTAGGAACTCACAGGCTTCTCTTAGCCTTAGCAAAAACAGTTGACTTTGATGTAAATTCTGATCCTCTTCGAATGAGATCTAGATACCGATTTTTAAAACAGTTTCTTCAGCCTTTCTGCTTATACGTAATTATTACAGTTTAAAAATTGGTCATCTCATTTTACAAATGAGTAAGTCAAATTTAACCTTTCTTGGTATGTAATTTGAAAAGTTCAGTTATATTTGCTTCTACTCAACTCTTTATTGATTAAGTGTTTTCAAAGTTTGCTGGATTTCGATTGATCATCTTGATTTGCTAACCAATAGCTGCTTGTTAGCCTTTATTTGAAAATCTTCAATTAAGTTTTTCTTCTCGTGGTTAAATAAAAATGGACAGACAATTCTGTTGAAATGTAACTAAACCAAATCGAGCTGTTTATTCCTCTACTAGAGCTTGCTCCAAATACATCTACAAGTAGCATTGAGTCTTGAGCAAACCATATCTAGACTCTTGGCTCCTGCAAATGTGTTCCGGCAACTGTGTCACACGTAACCTATTGACTTATGTTTCGAGCAGACGAAGCGTTATGTTATATCTGCTATGTATGCTTTGTTCACTATATTCGCTACACAGGGTAGCCATACTAAAAGCTAAGTCTTTTTTTTATAAAAATCGCTTTAGTTTGGTCTCACATAGTGTGCCCTGGGAGAGTAGTAGTAGTTTGGAAGATGACATTGAAATACTTTTGGCAGAGGGGGGATAAGAGTGTAAGGCTTGTAACTGATGCCTCAAAAGAGTTCAGACAGTCTGCTTTTGCCATTTAAAACTGACTTTGTTATTTTTTGCTTCACGCGTAGTAAATACAGTGCAAAGCGTCTCTTGCTCTCACTAGCTGTTTCTTGTTCTTTTCGTTCTTTTGCATGATCGATACGACTTTGTCAACATCGTGTTTTTTTTGTCTCTTGCCAACTTTCTCGTTTGGTTTTTTTATTCTTTCTCACTCTCAGTTCTTCCTTTTTTCTTGTCGTCTTCCGATTAGGTTTATAAATCCTTGTGCTCCTCATCAACGTCGTGAATAATTTTAACTTTGAATTCCGTTATAGATCTCTCCCTGTTTCCCTCTCTACTACTTACTCTTGTAGAATATCGTCCGACTTAACAGAAGATGTCTGCAACTCTCACTTCCATGGTTTCATTTACCAGACAGCTTGGCCACTTTCGGTTCTAGATTATCAAAAAAGCAAGCTATGTGCAAAGTGAATGTAGTGCTATATCTTACCAGAAAGGCAGCACGCATAATGCTTGCTTATCAATACAGTCAAATTGAGTCTTACTGAATCAATAACCTTTTCCCAACTCGGATAGTCAGTCAACTAGTTCAAAAAGACCTCGACCTCTTAAAAGTAAACTTGGTTTAGCTACGGTATTATTAAATTTATTGGCCTTTCCCAATCTCAACTGAACTCAGAATGATTTAACTCGGTGACATTGCTCAGAAAACAAACGAACAACGTGTCACAGAAGAAAACGGTCTAGGCAACAAAAGTGACACTTTACGGACTGTTAACGAGCTCAAAAAGTAAACATTTACGAGCAATTGGCAAAACATAGGGTATTCTTACAGTGACTAAGTTTAATTAAGAGATATATAATTCCGTTGACGTCATGAACCATTGGCGTAACTAACAACTTTAAATAGTGTTCGTAATGCAAACAGATCGAATTCCAATGATCACGGTGTCAACAAAATTGTACAGCTCGCGCCTTAATGATTATTCCGATAAACGAAATGAATATTAATTTAAAATTCAATAATATTTAGTTTCAAAAAGCTAAAAGTTAATTAATTAGGTGTTCATTTCGTTAATGAAGGTCGTGTTCTTTATAAACTGATTAAAGATTCAAAGTGCCCCTAAGAAACCTAATTATAGTCCTGAAAGTTAGGAACAATGTTTCTTGGAAGAATATCATTCTTTTATTTTAATCTTATCGTTTTGTTAATAAATAATAAAAGCTTCGATAATAGTATGATTGTATAATTATTTCCCGTTGTTATTAGTTCGTAATTTCTATTTCGTGCTCTCGAGGTTCATAAAAAAATAAAGAAACAACAACTTTGAAAGTTTACCACGCGCAGTTAAAAGTTTCCCTAATCTGTATAAAAAAAAAATTGAAACTGTAAGTTAGGAACGACCTCGATAAAGCTTCTATTTTTCGTCTCGAAACGATATGTATCATCATAGATCTCAAGTTGAATTTCCTTCTACCCCTATCTTTGCTGGTCTCTGCATATGACAGGCGCTTTAGTGGTAGCTACTGATATTCCCACATATCTATACGGCTCACATGCAGTGTAATCTCTGATACGGCATCCGAGGATGGGTATAATAAATCATGAGAACCCCGTTCCGACCATCATCTATCAGCACGAGCGACGACAGTTAGGTGTATCCTCCTTCTTCCGCGGATCATTGCCTACCATACCTCCATTATGTCAACTCGCATGAGTGTGGGGTTTCTAGAATTTATCGATTTGGCATTTTGGAGTTCTGTCTTCAGACATATTCGAGTAAATTTTAACTCGATTAAGTGACATTTGCGAGGATTTTCAGATGTCGGGTACTTTTCTACGAGCAACATCTAATGAGGAACGTTGTATATAATATTTTCGTTTGGCATTTCTTGAGAAACTTAAGTAGGTAATGTACCTTTTCATGTACATGCAGGATTCGTTAACAATGTAGGATTTTCCACAATGAGCGTCGCCATATACTAAGGAAGCGCAGGCAAATCAGGACACAGAAGAAAATGTTGCCCGTCTTTATGTTCGCGGTGGCGGAGCGCAGATTTCAGTTCATTTGTGTAACAAACACACACGAGGCATGTAAGCATGTTTGTTAGCGTCTAAATCCGCCATTAGCATGGACTGTCAGCAAGGCAAACAGCTATGATAAAAGGATGTATCGAAGCAGCGCAGAAGAGAGAATCTTTTGACGATGCTAATAAACCTTTGTCGACGCATGTCATTATTTATAAGCACCCATACATGATGGATGTATTTGTGATGCTTTTTTTTCGTTATATTGATTGTTTTCTTGGGCTGTCTTTTTGTGCGTGACTAATTTGAAAAATTTGCTTTCATCACTCAATGTTAATCAAAGTTCAAATGTCTGTTACAAGAAAATTCATGACTGACTAAATAGCAGTTCTAACCCTATAAGCTAAGCAAACGGCAATGACCTATTATTGATTTTTGATAAAATCGCTTTAAATTTATGAGATATAAAATTAGACATTTAATAATTAATAAAGTTGTTATGACACTTATATGCGCAAAACTATTCTTGGCTTAATTAATTTTCCTATAAGCTCGCATTATTTATTTCTTAAGTTTACGAAATTATACGAAATAGGTTGTTGTGTGTTGTCGTTGTATGTCAGTTTAAATTTGCGGTTGTGATGTAAAACTAACTGAAGCGAAAATTGTAAGTCAAATTATGGTCGTCGGGAGCCAAGAGGAAGTTTTGTGAGACAGCAAGACAAGTGTTGTAAACGTATACATAATGAATTTCGGTTGTTGTCAAAGCCAAATCCTCGGCGTTGCACGACGCGTCAGATTAGTGATTCGAGGCGACATGGATCGGAAGACTTACGACATGTGATCAGGCGAGCGAAGTGGAGCTAACAAGACGTGGCGTGAGTCAATTGAGTCAGTGTAAATGAACCGTCGTCCTGTCTTCTCGATTGCTCTCATTCAGTTATTTAGGAGCTTCCCTTCGTTGGGAAAGCGCGTCACCTTCAAGGATAGTTTGCAATAGGGTTATGTGCCAGTGAACTGTGTAATATTTAAGATATTAGATTTAGTTGTAGATTACTTCTCTAGGATTTGAATATTTGAATTTACAAATTTTTCATTCAGGATATTTATAGATTTTCATTCTTTTCTTGGAAAACAAAAATTTAAATTTCTATGTAAGAAAAATAATTTTTGACGCGTACATGAATGCGATTCTTGCAGTATTAATTTAATAATCGAAATTCTGTAGAAACCATTTTGTCCTAAATTGTATGACATAAGATGATACTCTATCCAAAACAAAATAAAAGAAAGAAAGTTTCATAGTTGCCTCCCTAATAAATTATAAAATTACAAAACTAGTGGATTCGGCTTGTTTTACTAAAACTTTAAATTTCAGATTTCCCTAAGCAGAAAGATTTATTGAACTATGATTTTATATATATTTCCAAAGCGGGAACTCACTTTCATTAGAATCAAAATGGCGAAGCTATGGAATTTTGAAATTCTTATTAAAGTTAGTGATAAACGGGTATTGCATTTCCAAGACATAGTTGCTCAAAATGTCAACTAAAAAAATTAAATATTCTATTTTAGGAATCTTTAGGTCTTTAGGTTTTTGATTAAGATAAAATTGCCCAAAAATAAAATTAACACTTAAGAGAACTTGGAAATCGATTGCTAAATAGCTACTCAAAATGGTTATCAAAACTGATCAAGAATTTGCTTCATTTAAGATTTCCCAACAGATTCCACCTACAGAGCCTAATCAGATACAGCTTTTCGGATTATCTGATTATTTATTCGACATATTCTGAACTCCCACTGAAATCCATTTTTTCATAAGTAGGATTCATTTCAAAAAAATTGAGAATTCCAGATATCTATTTTGAATAACAATTCCTGGCAATTTATTGGCCTATTTTTCAGAATTTCTTCAAATATTCATTTAATTCTGCAAGACAGAGGCATATTTTAGCAAAAAAAACAATTTGTTTTGATTTTTACTTTACATCTTGTGTCTTCAAGCGACTAGACTACCTTGGCAATTGACTCAAGTTTCTTACTGTCATCAGAACTTTTCGTTATTGTGGAATTTCTCTCTAAATATTAACTCTATTAACATGCATTGTAGTGTGAACATCTTGTTTGTTCACAATTCAATTAGTGCTGGGTCGGAATAAAATTTTTGCAGTTTCGTTTACTGTGGTAGAGTGTGACTGTTCGATGAAAATCAAGACTGCTCCAAAAACAAGATTTATTATTAAACATCTTTGCTCATTTAAAAACTTTTGGAAACAGGACAAAACTGTCTTAAAACATTCGTCTAATGAGCTTATCAGCAAGAAATAAGCGTTATATTTTGCCTCCTGGAACCCGTTACTTGATCAAAATGCATTGTCAGAATTCTCTAGAAGCGGCGCTTTGTTTAGAGTGCTAGTCATCCTTCTGCTGAAGATTAACAAACACAAAGTGATTTCCTGGACCGTTTTAATGGAAATCAAAACAGTTTCAAAATATTAGATGTTTTCACTTATTTAGTAGTTTTCAAGGTTTAGACAAAAATATTGCAAAAGCAATTTCATCCGATGAATCCATCAGTGGAAAAATGTGGTCCTTCTGGTTTACATTATCTTACTTTTCAGTGGATCAAGGCCCAAAGACAGTTTCAGAATCTTTGAGGGGCATGTTTTATGAAAACCAAAACTGTTGCGAAGGTAGATAGTATATTAGATATTTTTGCATTAAAATCAATTTGTTTATGAGGTCAATAGGCAAGGAATAAGTATTGTATGTTGCCTTCTGAGACTTTTTGCTTGATAGATATGCACCACCAAAACCCTCTATAACCAAAACTGTGCTTGGTGGATTTTGAAATTCTTGGTACAACAGGCACATAGGCCATTCTGGTTCACGTGATCATACTTCTTAACGGTTTAAAGCTCAAGATCAGTTTCAGCACGTATCTTATAAAAATCAAAACCATTCTAAAACCGGATTGATTATTTTTGTTCATCTAGGAATTCTGAAATGTCAACAAGAACGTTCTGAAAACAAAATCATCTGATGGGGTCCATCAGCAAAAAAGGAGTGCTGTATTTTACCTTCTCAAACTTGTTGCTTGATAGAAATGCACTACTAGAACATGCTAGAAGCAACGTTGTGTTAAAAGATTTTAAAATTCTAGGCATTCTGGTTTCAATTATCTTACTTTTCAGGGGTGCAAATCATGAAGCTAATTTCAGAACCTCTACTGACCATGTTAGCAAATTACATCAATTCCTAATTCTACAATCTGAATATCATATTAAGCAGAATAGAAATAATCTAACATTTGCAAAGATAAAGAATAAATCGAAAATTGCTGGTTAATGCTATAAACATTGTGATTTAGTAAACTAACTCTTGGACTAAACTAAAACAACTCTAAGTCTCGTAATAATAACATTGTGAACCATAAAGACTCAAAATCATAAGGGGCCTAAACATATACCTAGTGTATCTTACTGTAAGTGCTATCTTGGTTAGACTAAACTGTCCTGTAATTTTATTAATGATGCTTAGCAATTAAAAACTTGACAGCAGCCATTGTAGAGCAACATTTATGGTATTTACAGAAACCTAAGGCTGTTGACAGCTTTATGCTAGGTTAAGAGAATGAAGACAGAATTATTGATAAACGTGACGATAATAGATTAAGTATTCCCTGTGAAGATTCTGAAGATATAATTAAAGCAAAAGTACTGGAATTCTCTACATGGGATTACTGAGTAGCACTTCTAAGTGACTTAATAGCAACGCTACTGATGTGCATTTAGAAGCACTTCTCACTAGCGTTTGTGGCGTCCAAAACTAAAACGGAAGTTTGGTGACGGTTCTGCAGCTCAGCAAACGAGCAAGTCTTAATTGACAAAAAAGTGATGTGGCTACAGCTAAATGTGAAGATCTTAATTATACTCTGTTTTCAGGACAGAACCTTGTTGACTAAATTGATAACGGAAGAAAAATATGAACAGAAATGGGTTCAATTTGACTTGTTGTCACTAAAAGGCTCATTGAATATGGATGTGCCATCAGAGTAAGTGTCAACTTTATTTGACTTCAACGCCAAAAAACTGAATGCTTTGGTTCAAGGAGAAAACTTATAGAAAATAAAAGAGAGCACCGTATAAGTCTGATTATGATTAGAGTATAACTTTCAGAATTGATTTCAGCTTGAATGCTTCCTGGTTAAGAACGTCTAGCTTGTCCACGTTCAGTATCGAGCGTCTGAAAGCTCTAGGCACCTACTAGAATTTGAAGAAACTAAAAACTTTGCAACCAAACGCATAGATCAATGAAAGCTCTCAACTAAAGAATGGGAGAAAGGAAATGGAATTATTATAAACGATCAAAAGTCGAGAATTTCAGTATCTCGGATATGGTACGCGAGGGGGGGTGAATCCAATTGTTACAAAATATAATACAAGGAAAAATCGTAGCAAAGAAAAAAGAAAAAGAATGCCAGTGCCGCAAAACTTAGAAGAGTTTAGTTGCAACTCCCATCAACTATTCCGTGCAACTGTATCTAAGACTAAAATAGCTATGATGATAGCCAAACTTTGCAACAAAGATGTCATGTAAAGAAGAAGAAAAAGAAGAGAGTTTAATATACACAACGCTATTGTAGTGTCTCGTCGATAGTCGGAACTCAACTTGCACAGCTTATCTGGAATACTTAAAGGAGAGTTTTCAGAATTGAAATCCTCAGTGTTCCCAAATCCAGCAGGAGGAAGAGTCTTGTTGAGACTAAATTGTATTTTTTTCAGTTTGAACCCTTAAATCCTTTTTTTGATCACTACAGATTTCTTCTTTTCACATATTCCAGTGGAACTTCAAGATCATTTGTAGATTTTAGCTTTACATGCTGAACCAGCGACTTTATTGGTTGCATTTGACATTTGATTTCTTGTCAATCTTATCCAGCATGGCATTCTCAAAATCCTTATCTACGTGATTTACTGCACCTCGTTGCCTCAAAAGAATCTCAAACGCTCTGATCAGTTACTTAAGTTCCTTCCTTTTACATCCATATGGAGAGCAAGTTTTGATCATCTTGCTTGACCCCCTAGGCGCTATTGTGACTCTGTCGATATTCAAACTTACAGTGAACTAGGATAAGACATTTCTACATTAACTTTCGACCATGAAAACTATTCTGCTTCCAGAATCTCGATTTCTATTGAAATGTGAAATAGCAGGTGCGTCGAAAATACAAGAAAAATGTTGGTTAAATGCTTTGTAACTTTTTCTACCCTTTTGTATAAAATTTGAACAAATTTGATCAGATGGTCTTGATAGAACAGATCTCTATCCTTTTTTTTTGAGACACCAATTTATCAGGACAATGTAACAACTTCTTGGCTTGGATTTTTGTAGTTTTTGTTAGTTTTGCTACCCTATATGCTCAATATTAATGTGACTTTCAAGTGAAACCTCAAATATCCGCTCATTAGTTACAAAGCATTGAAATGAAGACGTATGAGCTATCAGTCTTTATCATCATCAGTCGAGTCTCTGTTTTAATCAAAACACTTTTGCCTCTTCCTACTTCAAATAGTATATATATAGGGACAGGATGGTTAGGAGGTGTTGAACATTGGTTTTCAGAAAGTTGCAGTAGGTGATGACTGATGATGTTCCGCTTTGTTTTAGACGGAGTACTCAATCAATATGAAGTGTCATTGGTAACGTACCAATCTCTTCGTTATAATGAGTCGAAGACTTATGTAAGAAGATCCAATAATTCCTCCATGGGACATAAACTTATCAAAATTTCATTTTGAACTTTTTTTAATAGTCAGTGTGTGCACAGCCTAAAATTAATAAAAACTGCGCTATATCTAAAAATCTTTAAAAACCTCAAATAGAATTCGTTTATTTTGTGAAATCTCAACATAGTGTAATAAGTAATGTAATAAAATATTGCGTTATACGGAAGTAATAACTGTAACTTCTTTTCGTGTGATCGTACAATATAGTTTGGCAAGAATACAAGAAAAAGATGGGGGTGAAATGTTACAGCCCTATACACATTCTGCAGTATGGAAAACAATATTTTTATTTTAGTAGTACAGATAACACACAAATCAAGCATAAAGCGGCAGAAATACGGAGCCTCGGGTTCTACATATCAGCTCGAATAGGTGTATATCACAAATAGTGTTGCCCTGGGGTGACATGCGTTTTATTTCCGCGGATAAGAATTGATATGAGATATGGGAAGGAACACGTGTGTTATATTTGAAATTCCACACAGACATATTTACCGGATATCTTGCATTTTTTGATATTTACAATGTGTGCAAGCAACATACATTACTACACGTATACTATACATGGTTAACTATTTGTCACGCATACCCAACATTTTTTTCCTGCGTTTGACAAGGCACTGATTCATTGCCTTAACGCTAACAAAAGATTTGTTATTCATAAAACTTAATCACGCATACACGAAATAGGAATTTTTGACGAATCTTTACACAAACTCTCCTTCATTTCCTTCACTTCCACTAAAACCTTACCATTTATATTTTACTTTTTTTTCGTTGCTTCTGTCCATCACCGTATAAAGTTCAGTATTATAAATGCGATGCACAACTGGAGGGTGAAATTTATGAGAAATGAACCTTCAAAATCGTTCAAGTTATTTTTTGCTGAGACTGTTTACGCCCAATGTCTACCCTCATACCAGATGCAATCCATCTTCTGATTGGACTATCTCTGAGCTGCAGGTTCGCCAACTTTGCATAAACTACGGAAGTTTCCTTCTATCCCGCATCCATGTTTAACATTTTACCAATATCGCATTTTTATGTGTTGCGATAAGTGGAAACGCTCTCGATTCAAATTTCTCATGGAGAATATAAAATTTTATATATCCACCCTTCTCTGAGACCTTGACTCTTTCTAATTTTCCCTTAAAATTTATTTTCTATAATTCTTCAAATATTAATTAAATTATAGTGTGCGTTTCGAACCTATTAACCTTCTTCAGAGAAAGAATAAATAAATAAATAAATAAACAAGTTGTGAAAATTAACGATTTAATTACCAAAATTGAACTAACGATTTCGTTTGTAAATATAATTAAGCGTTAAGGAACCCGCTTTTTGAAATAAAGTAAACGCGAAGGGAAAACAGCGCGCGAGTCGGTTTTGAATGGCAAATTTACATTAGCGCGATGTTATCTCATCTCACAAAGGAGTTTTTATGATGTAGCAGCAATAAGACGGCTATTAAAGAACACTTGTTGCTGCAATTTACTTGGCAAATTAGATAAAAGCACCATTTGTGTTTCAATAGTAGTGTAGAAGTTTATATACGTATCGGGTGCTGGTTTTTAAAATAGGAAATGCATCGTGTTTAAATTTCCGGACATAGCTGTCAATCACCGTCGGTATGGGGTGATCGGGGATGAGATGATGCTACGTGTGTGGGAGGGTGAATTTGTGGAAAGGAGGGAAAACGGGGATCACCAATAAAAGTGGATATCCAGTATATTTTCGCGGGATTTTAGTTGTTTACATGTTGTTTTTCAAAAAAAACGAAATAACCACATGGTAATAAGATAATAAAATTTATTTCCCTGTAACGGTTTCAATTTTCATCTTTATATTTATATTATTTTTTATCGTTTTTGTTATACGATATAAAGGGGTGGTAAAAGACAAGACTCTTCACAGCACTCGTAAAAGAAACTTAAAACTTATTTCTAATGAAGTCTGGTACGAGGCAGAGCGGACTGGGGATAAAAGTATACGCGAAAGAATGTGTTTATGCATGCTACTGCATTTTAATGACACCTGCTACCCATAAAGAAACATCATACAAGCTTTGCTGATATGAAGTTCAGTTATATTGCCGTCTTTTTCGCAACAATAATCTAGAGAGGATTACATTTTCATCATCTACATAATGTACGCATACAACGCCCGCATACGAGTGAGTCCTGTTTTATTTTGATATTTGGGCCATGTAGTAAAAAGTAAGATCAGCAAGGATATTGAGGCTGAGAGGGATTTTCTTGGCCGCGTTCTCCGTCACACCATCCGTCCTCGTTGCTTGGCAACCAAACTTAAGATCGTGGTTATCTAACGCGTTACATTTACCACAAGATATATATTCGTTCGCGACTTGTCACATATACCTAGAGAAACGCACACTCATATTGCAGATAAGATTTGGGCGCCTACTCTGGATCACAGGAAAAACTCGGTGACGAATTTCCTTCACGTTTCTTACTCTTGTCCCGTGTAATTTTTGATCATTTTGTTTTGTCTTTTGAATATTTTAAATTTAAGTTGTTTGTATGATTGGCTTTTCTCTTTTCATTAGTTCAAACAGTAATGGAAAAATACATCCCCTTCTAGAAGCAGAAGGTTTAACATAAAATCTCGATGATAATTTGATTCAGACTATACCTAACTAATAAGTAGTTCTGAACATTTTAAACTTTAGATGTAATTAAAGTTATGTTAGAAATTAATTTGAAACTATTTTCTAGTTTGGAAGTTAGTCGTACGGCCTCTCAGACAATCTCTATTGATATAATATGAATTCTCCGTCACGTAATTTCTAGGAGTATTTATAATCACAGCTGCATTATAGCACTAAAAAGTGATTTCTAGGCTTGATTCAATTTATAACGCCGAAAGAATCAAAAAGTTGAAAAGCTAAAAAAAATTGAAAATGCAAAAGCTCAATTAAGGCGTGCATTAGTTACCATGGCGAAGATGAGAAAGTGAAATAACTTTATAAAGAACAAATTCTTGGTTGGCAGTGTTTGTTAGGGCTGGCTCAAAAATTGAGAAAGGTAACAACCAAAAGAAGATAATGAATTCAGTTTGTTCCAGAGCAGAAATATAAAAAAAACCTGCAAGCAAATACTTCGGCTATCTGTCAAACTATGTTTGTACAACTTATACTGTTTCGATGGAAATGGGAATTTGTTAGACTTTGGGAAAACTTATTTAAGTTCTAGCCTAGACAACGTCTAGTATAAAACTAGTCAATTCGGATGTTCCACTGCATTCTGAAAGTAACTACTTGGTTTCGATTATGGTGGTTTTCCTTTTTTTTACCAAAATTAGAACTATTGTAAAGCTGTTATCCGGCAATTTGCCATTCTAACCTTGAAAATATCTAGATCAGAAGGTTTGCATGATCTTAATTCTGGTATACTCACTTGAACAGACGCTTTATTCCTGAGTCTAACTTGCTGAGTTGCTTTTAATTTGGAAACTTAACTAGAATCTCATTAGCTTACTTAATAGACAAAGAATAAATCAACTTCATGTTTCCAAAGCAAATCGTACGCGCCATTAACGTCAACATGGTTGGTTCAACCAAATTCAGAATGTTGCCAATAATACTTCATTGCTTTTATTCCATTCGGGGAGTTTGATTCTTCAAGGTTTTTACTTGACAAAAATCTTTGGTCACCTAGAAATTTTGTAAGAGGTAAAAAAGATGTAGATCAGAACGTTAACAAGGCGTACGGAACACAAGGAATTCTTGTTTCTTAGAGAAACACTACGTTTCCATTCCTCGAGTATTGTTGTGTTTCTGATAGTGAATCCAACTTTCATTAATGACCACAATTTAAAAATAAAGTCAGAAGCACCTTTTGCTAAATGGTTGATATATTCTTGATAAATTCTCATTTGAGCAAATTTTGGATCAAACGTTTGCGCATCTTGTCTACTAAATTCACCAAAATCAAATAAAAGTTAATAATGAGCCACACTAATGTTTTAATGTACAACCAAAATTTGCATCTTGGTGCTGTCAGAGCTGCAACTTGCGAATATATCATTAAAATTTTAAATTGTTGCTTTTTGGTTACTTCTACAGTTAAATATGACAAAAAATTTAAAAGTGGAATAGATTGAAGGGGTTAGTCTTTGGATTTACGTATTTTTAGGAAACCAAACCCATCGTGTAAACGACGAGCTTTTGGTTTAACAAAAGTCGTCATAGAGAACTACGAAGGTCTTACAAACCAAAATCATTTTTTGGTTAATTTCCTTCAAACCGCAAACAGTTATTGAACTGAGTGATAAATTATATGACAAACACTACCAGCGATTTTGTTTGTAAAGCTTGTATCAAAATCTGCTTCCAGTTTGCTTTGAAGTGTGCGATAAGCAAGTAATAGTATCTGAAAAATGCTCTAATAGATCACCTAGAATTCTTACTTTCACTTGGCTTACCATAACTTGGCTCAAATCTACATATATACTTTTATAATTTTCAAACTGTAAACATAGCTGATTGTCATAGTGCTTTTGGCCATCCTCTGTAATTAAATGGGTTCTGAGAAGGTATCTTCCATACTCATTTAGAATTCTTTGATTTTTCCAAACAATTTTCCAATTAAAATAATAAATAATGCATGACATAGAACACATTAGTCTTGCTTAAGATAATATGAGCTACTAACATAGTCTAAGTTGCAAGTGGTTCAAGGTACCCATAACCTCAGTACTGTAGGCACCATTCTTAATAAGAATAATTCTTCTCGCTTAATCAGAATGACCAAGTAGCCTATCTTCAATAGCAGAAATGAATTAACTATAGCAGTGCTTTTCCAATAGAAAGGCTTTAGAAAAAAAATTCAAAATGCCTTCAAAGCACGTAATTATAGCTCACAAAAAGAAAGATTTTTATTGAAACGTTCTCATTAGAACTAGACCAAACATTTTTTTGAAAGAAACCAGATCTGTTCCGGGATCACATAATCTTCAAACTTATCTACAAGAAGGATACAACATAAAAACAAATATTCCTACGAAGGTGTGTGATAAAGCACAAGACAATATAAATAAAATTTTTTGGGGCCATGCTGATTAGGGTAGTTCATGGGGTATCTTTAACTTTAACTTTAACTTCTTGCTACTTACTATTGGTGAAAGAACAAACTAAACAGAGGTTTTAAACCTGCAAGGATAAGAATGCTATGTTAGGCCACCCAAAATCAAATTACTCGAAACTAAACTTGACAGTCCAACCGTCAAGTATACTAGATTTATGTGTCATAATGTTATGCTTCCAATTAGAAGGTCGGTTCAGACCAAACCATCAAAAGCAAAGGCCAGTGGTGATAGAACTGATCGTCAAAAACAATAAAGAAACTGTCCTAAAGAAAAAGCTCCAAGCAGAAAAGAATTGATTTTGCGAAAAGTCTCCAAGTAAAGTACATAAATCAAAAACAGAAGAAATTCAATCTAGGAAACAAAATTAAGATATTTTGACTTTCCTACTATTTTAGATTATACAACAATTATGAATCACCGCAAGAATGCCAAGAGTGGTAAATCTGATTTTGACAATGCAAGATTAAATTTTCGTTTTTCGAGTCCTCTGTTCTACCATAGGCCATACAAGTTTGTTTAGGTATTTTGAACCAGTAGCAATTGTACCAAAGGGCGCTTCTATGAAACTTGCAGGTGTCTAAACGAACTAAAGTCTTCAATCTTGTCATATACTAGCTCTTGTGTTTAGGCAAATCTTGCCAATCATTATCATGATAATCAACGGTGTGCAGGCAAAACATTTTTTTATCAAAGAATTCTCACCCCTGCTGTAACAAAATTGAAAAAGGCAGATAAGCATGCCAAAAAGCTCTTGGGTATAACGATGCGATGCTAGATCTCGCCCAGCTTATTGCTGCCAAGGAAATGCTTTCTTTAGTTTCAATTATAAGCAAAATTCCGCCACGCTGGTGCAGAGCCAAAAATATAGCTAGCATTTCAAGCACATCTAAATAACACTTGTTATCTCATTTACTATTTTATAAATGGCGGCCAGAGAATTTTCTTTTTGTGTTCATTCTATTATTTAATGCACCACCACCTCTCACTACTATGCTAGTCACTGCGTTTAGTATCGAGACAGTTAAAATGGATTATTACGTTAATTTGTGTTTTCAGAGTTTCAAACCATAATACTGTACAATCGATCTTTGCTTGATTTAAAAGTATAATCGATATGAATTTATTCGCGTTATCATCCTACTTTACAAAACATAAATCTTAGTAAATATAGGTCAACAAGCATTTCACGTGAAGCTGCTTCTAACATGCAGGTAAAGAGAAGGGTGTAAAGGTTATATCAATATTTCATTTGATGTGCAATACATTTTATTTTATACAATAGGCAGAGGTTACTGAAGTATGATATTTTTAAGGTTTGTATTATTGGTGTATACTCAAAAACAATTTTACAAATTTATTTAAAAGTTGTTTTATTGCATCTGTCTAGATATTAGATTAATTGTAAAGCAAAAATAAATTCAACAAGATTTTGTTAGCTTTTCTCATCTTTAAGTTTCGATTTTGTTTCTGTTTTCCATATTACATTCCCTTATTTAATTTTGGCTTTCATGTGTGTCTGAGCAAAAGAAGCTAGATATCCTTTTATTTGAAGTGTATTTTTTATTTCGAATACAAATTGGTCTGAGACATGGCTGCCATCACCCACTCCAGCTTGCAACTTTGGCATCAGTCAAGAGTTCCGCTGTCGATTTTAACCTTGTTGGCCAAGTAATTTCTCGTAGTAGCTGCATTTGCGCCGTAAAGAATGTTCGTATTGGTTGCTTGTGCAACACACATGCTACTGACATTTTTTCGTTTTATACTCACTGTATCTACGTATTCCATTTTTATTATAACCAATCCCTGGAGCTTCTGTTATCCAGGTTTCCATCTCATTCTGACGAACGGCTTCGTACGTTTTACTTCCCGTTTAAAGGGATTCTCATACGAGCACTGTTGTTCGAAATCACATGCATCTAGCGCGCTCTCAGTAAAACATTTTATACGTTCTTTTTACTTCCCTCTAACATAGGAGCTCTGTATTGTCAAACGTGAAACTGTATCATAAAATTTCAGTATACAAGCAGAAATAAAATGCAGGTAACAACAAATTAGATTAAAACTACTCGAGTAATCAAAAGGAATACAATTTAAAACAAATCCTCTATAATTCGGAGCATTATTTCCACTTTACGAGCAAAAGAACGTTTAGGGCGACACGAGGGTCATTCAACAATACATCATTTTCAGACATCTTATTACTTGAATTGGACATGGGTTGTCTCCTGGAGTTAGTTTGGAATCGATGATTGGCTAAAATTCAGAAACGGCATCACTCCCTCATGTCACTATAGACATTTATATATTATACACCCTACAACCCCTCGCTTGTCAATTGCTATATGCGAGTCCATCACCGACAACCCTCGCATATAGAACTAAACTGACGTCCATCTAATATGCCAAACAAATATTTCCGGTTCGACGAATATTAAAATATTTACTTACGGCATTAAATTTTCTTGGTTTTTCTATAAACGCACTTAAAAGTTCTCTTCTATTTTATTTAATAAAAAGATTTCTCCCTGTCGTTTATAAGTTGCACATTAATAGCTTTCAGCTTTATAGTAAATTAATATTAGTCTCATCCCATAACACTGAAAATAAAGTATTCTCGCACATTAATATTCTTGTATAAACGCAACACAGACATGAGTGACATATTGATGTCAGGTGAAGCCGAGTACTAATCTGCTAATGTAATTCGTTACGTTGGCAGCTCTTTTGTGCTACTGTATAAATCGCAAATAAAAGGCAAACGATGCTACATTAGAAACAGGGGTTAGAACCATACGATGAATACCCTCACATCTATACAAGTCGGTATTTAAGGCTAATGCCTGTCTTAACTACTTCTATTCAACAAACGGGGCTTTAAATTGGCCTTCTCACAGGTAGACACCATCAACGAGGTTAGTGGTGGTTTTACTTTTTTGCGGTTGATTTCAGGTATATTATGATTTGGATAATAAAAGCATTTTTACAGTGACCGAATTCCCACAAAGCTAAAATATTTTAACTGAGTAGGTAAGCATTTAATATAAGGTTACCTTACTTTTGAATTTGGGTATTTAATTAACTAACTTCCTTAGAATATCAGTTTGCTTGTTTGCTATCTTTTGGAAGTTTGTCATTGCAGTGGATCAGTGTGCAAGCTTAACCTATGCAATTGTTTTCTGATTTTGCTGAAATTACTAGTAATAATAATAATGGGTAATCTTGTCAAAATCAGTACGGTTAAAGAGAATCGATAGTCTTTACTAATTATTTTTTATTTTAGGTAAAATATCATTTATTGGGTTTCACCATTGTCAATATTCCGTAAGATAATTTTCAAGATCAAAAAAGTTTTACAATCTTGAAAATAGCACACCAGGTTTCAATTAAAAACTAGATTTAATAAAAACTTAATTATTAAAACTTTAAAACCTTAGCAATTGCAAGAAGAAAAGGAAACCAAATTCTTTAAGTACATCATTACTAAAAGGTGAATTTATGGGCACTAATAATTCAAATAAAAAAGAAAGATTTTTAAAATAATCATTTAAAGCAGCACTTAAAACTTTAAAAAACACTAAAAAATTCATTATAAAAAAATCGAAACGCACCACACCACTGTGACACTTTTAGGCCCTCCCTTCGCCGGCATACAGGCCGCGTTTGGGTCCGTCGCGTCGCGCTACGCTACTCCTTTCTTCAACCCTCTTCAGGATAAACGGGTGTGGTAATCATATGAAACCAGTCAATTCCATTCCTCCATTAATCTGCCTAAGGGCTAACTCCAAAGAGCTCCATGTGGTGGCCCAAGATTGAGGTTCACCCTCAAAAAACTAAATAAAAAGAGAAATATTGCCCTTCTTAAGAATACGAACATTGATCAGGATAAGCTGTCCATTGCCTCTTTTGAAGAAGCTAAACTACCAGCATAGTTCGGACTAGAGCCTTCCATGGGCGATCTACTGTGGTACAAGATCGAAATTTGCTCTCCATTGATCTTTTTAAGAATTGTCGTTTCTCAGAATATGCCCTATCTTTTTATCTGTACAGTCCAATAGCATCCAGGAACATGCTCATTTCGTATATTGTGGTTTTTGAAATCCTCTTTTTAGTCCTTACTACTATGTACTAAGAGTCGGTTTTGCGTTCTTTAAGGTACTAGCAGCTAAGGAGAACAATAGACCTTTAAGCCATTCTGTTTTACAATTTATTGTTTGAGAAGTTTTTCAACTAGGGCAGAACTTAAACTTGTGTTTGTCAACTGGCAAATTGATCTTAGAGTATATTTAGAATAAAACTCAACAAACTAATAGTAACAATGAAATTAACCTTCTTCGCATTGAAGGTATGGGGAAATGAAAAGGGCTAACTATACAGTGGTATAAGTAAAGTTCTGCACTGATAACATCAGTAGACAATTTAATCTGATCTGAGAATTCAGTGATTTTAAATCGGGACTCTCGATTCTCGACAGGTTGCTGTAAGCCAGGTATTGACCATGAAAGGTATTGTGATGGAAGCAGAATCAGGTGCAGTTGAGCTGATTTCCAAAACGTCATGTAGAGATCAGAAAAACTTATTGCATTGGAAACATAATGAGGAGTTTTGATTGTCGATTCTGATTCTAGAAATCTAACAAAGACTGTGACATTTGCCTCTGTTAGTTCCAAGCCAGTTTTGTGCTTCCAAGTGTGACACTAGCCAGAAGAATTAAGACCCAAACAGTATATTCTGATTGTAGAAATCTAACAAAGACTGTGACATTTATCTCTTTTAGTAACAAGTCAGTCTAATGCTTCCAAGTGTGACACCAGCCATAAGAATTAAGACCCAAACAGTAGATTTTGATTCTAGAAATCTAACAAAAACTGTGACATTTGTCTCTTTTAGTAACAAGTCAGTCTTGTGCTTCCAAGTGTGACACCAGCCAAAAGAATTTAGACCTAAACGGTGGATTCTGATTCTAGAAATCTAACAAAGACTGTGACATTTGTCTCTTTTTGTAACCAGCCAGTTTTGTGCTTCCAAGTGTGACACCAGCCAAAAGAATTAAGACCCAAACGGTGGATTCTGATTCTAGAAATCTAACAAAGAC
>VTPC01002484.1:23224-91277 GCA_011009095.1 Ignelater luminosus
CCTCAGCGTTGCTTACGTATTGGACATAATCTATAAGCCCGTTAATTGCTGATACTTGGCTAAACTTCTTTAATCTGAGTTTCACATCATCTCAAATCTACGTATCAAGTTCTTTCTGAAGTTAATATGACTCTTTTGCTCTCGTTCTTACATTAGGGTTAAATCGCACTCATCTTGAGTTGAGTACCATGTTTGGTTAGAAAGGCAGTTGGCATGTCTTGGAAGCATAAAGGGGTAATATTGTGATTGCTTTATGTAGTGATTGTCAGATCCTGATTATTTATGCTCTCTTGGTATGGTGGCTTCCAAGCTAGTTAGCATCTTACAGAGACTGCCTTGTAAGTCTCGGGTTTCTGACTGGCTTCAGAGAGTCTCTCGTAAATACAACATTTAGAGCATGCAGAACATGGATGGAAAATCTGGTTACTCTTTCTGTTGCTGCTTTTTCTGTAATTCGAGAATAGAAGAAGGATGCTGACACAGAGTAGTCATGTCTCTAGTTTTAAGAAACGTACTGGCTTCTTCATGGACAATCAGAAAAGCACATAGCAGCTTTTCTAGAAGTATTCTACAATATCTCTTACGGCCCGAATTATTCTTTGAAAATTGAGGGGCTCTCCCAGTTTTTCCAGTTCCAAATTACATATCGTGATATTTCTTTGTTTACTCTTCTACTACTATGAGATTCTGAAGCTTTGAATATACCCATGTCCCCTATCTAGTATACTATTGGATTGTGCCTCAATCCCCTCTGTGTTTAGCTAGTGAACTGTGATGAATACGTAATGTAGAAATAAAAATTAATAAAATTAGCTTTTTGTAAGCGAAATCAAACAATGATCTTATCTTACATTTCTCATTAGATTAGTTATCTTATGATTATTATTTGTAAGGTTTGGTTTGATGAAAAAGGTTACCGAAAATATTTTTTCTTTTTCTATTAATATTTTCCAAATGAAATAGTAAAAGAATTGAACAATAAATTACCTTCCATCTACTGATTTAAGAAAATGATATTAATATAAAAAAATACAAAAAGCAGGTAAAAATGAAATATGATTGTGTAAGAAAGAATAATAAATAGAAGGGTAATTTGAAAAATAATTTTCTCGACATTTAGGTATGTTGTCGAAAGAATATAAACTGTAGTGGGTCTGCGTGTAACAAGAGTTGATTCTATGCGGTGAAAAATTGGAATTTTCCATCTACATTTTATTTTTGGACTATTATAAATTTGTTTCCATCTATCCTTTTTGTCGTCAGAAGCTTTGTCGCCCCCGTCGCCTCCTGCTTCCACCCACCCCTGTGGACTTCAATTTTGTGTTCGCGTGGATATGCATCGTGCAGGGGGAATTTCATTTTGTATCCTACATGTCTGGCGTCCCGCTCCGCTCAGTCCCATAAGAGGAATGAAATGGAAGTTCGATATCATCTCTAGCCCTGCTATTCCATCCTCTACTCTCTCTCGTACGACATTCTTGCTACCTTACATCCCATACTTCATATTTCAGAATGATGTATTTCTATATTCTTTCGCATTGTCTACGCACCGTGTGTCAGTTAAGCGGCTTGATGCGGAGACGTTGGAGGATTCCCCAGAGAACAATAACACATTTCGCCATTTTCACGTGAACCAATTATTGTTATTGGACTAGTATTAGGTTATAATATATAAATGGAGCGATAAACTAATCGCCACTCTATAAACCTGTCATTTACATGTAGGACGAGCTCTGAAAAGCCTTCACATACACGAAAAACGACCATCATGTCATGTTGGAAACGTGTTTGGCATAACACCTTACTACAACATTCTTTGAAAGATAACTCTAGCTTTTACATCAATTCAAGTATTTTCGTTCTTAGAAATAAAAACATTCATTATTAACTACTTTTTAAATATTTAAAATTAAATTAACCTCGATTTTGCATTTAAATAAACTTAACAAACCACTGGAGAATTTTTTTCCCTATGCCACATATACTATTCAGCGGGTTCGAAGATTTTATCCCTACACTCCAGGCAACCCTGTTATTCGAATAGAAAATGCACCGGAGCCTGTCACCCTAATCTGCATACGACGTACTACATATAACTAGACCCGCTTGTTCGATCGCCAGCCAATTTTCAATAAGTCTTATCGTACCTTAAGATCTTCTGAGAAAACCCTTGTTACTCAACAGCTTAGTAAAATTTTTATAAGGTAAAGAAATTTAATAGGGAGGGATAACGATCTAAGTTAATGTGCTAGCATATATTTTTAGCCGATAAAATTTACAAGGGTTATGTTGATACGTTTTGTTGATTAATTATTATTGACTTAAGGGAAGTAGGCTTTATTAATTAAAAGTTTATGAACAGATGTTACTTTTTTTTAGTGTAAAAATTAATATTTTGAGACATTCCCAAAGTCTGTAATTTAAACGTTTCAAAACCTTAAAAAAATATTTGCTACCGAAAAATTATCACTTAGCGTTTATAAACTAATATTGAAGCAATACAGCCTGAAGATTAGAAAAGCATCTATTATCTTAACAGTGACTGCGGTTTAAATTTAATTTCTTAATAGCAGTCTCATTATAATATTTAACAGCACATAAATGGTGAACAGTATAGAACCTCATATAAAACCTTGGGGTACACCTGTCTAAAGTGATTGCATTACTGCTAAGTCAGCATATTTTACTAATGTGAACCTACCATAAGCAGATTTATATTTGCAGGTGGATAACAGTGCTATTGAGCGTTTTTTTTATAATGATAAACTTCTTTGTGGTATTCAATGTTTTTATTTTGTAAATGTCCTTAATTTGTAAACTGGAACATGGAAATTTATTTTTTGTAGAATTCGGAGCGGCTAATAAACTCAAAAAACAAACTCAAAAACTTCCCATTGAATCTATGCTTGCAAAATCAAAAACTAAAATCACCGAAGTCATCTAAAACCTCGATCCTGGGTACCAAGGCATCTTTTGGCAACAATCTGCGAATTTCAAAATATTTTTGCATACTTTTGTTAACACAGCCATAAGGCAATAAATGGATTTTCTTTGGCATGCACTAGAAAATCACCCAGTTTCCCATACAACAAAGCTGTAATGAAAATAACACTATTTTGACATAATTTGTTTAATTTCAGTTTTCTATTTCTTTTTTTTTATCAAAATCTATCAAACAGATCTAAGCGGGAAAGAACTCGCGTTAATAGAAACCCGTTTGGTTTAAACTAAAAATGTAATATTACAAAGAAGAACAACCAGCTTGTTAATCTTGATAGTTTTGGCAACTGAGATTAGTGTAAAGAAAAATTTAAATCGTACGTACATTCACTTGTGTAAATGTGTTTATGTTCCATCTTTTGCTCTAGCTCAAAGGACCTGGCAAAGGATTTTGATACTCTAATTAGCAAGAGATTCTTACCCAGCTAATTCGATAATAGTATTGCTACTTAACTTAGCTCAAAGTTTTTATATAATCTGGAAAACGAATCATAGAAAATGTTGACTCCTGGTTTTAACTGTGGGATAGTACCTACATATACGTATCATGAGCAAAATATGAAATTCATTACTATTATTCTTTCCTGTTAAGGTATCACTGTTGCAACCCAATAAGAGTATTTTGGAGTTGGTAAATTATCAAAAGTCACGTTTGCTTGGACCAAAAAGGAACAATCTTAAAAAAGTTGACCAAAAAGATACCTTACTAAAAAAAGAATAGCACTTGCTAGCTAGAACAATAGAAAATAACTCTGATGCATTTGGAGGTTTTGATTCAATTACTCAGCTAGTTTAAATAAAAATCAAAAACAGTTTTAAAAAGCTGCAAACATCCAAGCAAAAACTCCATCCAATACCGTATCTAGTACTAATGGGACTCTCGCATATAAGAATTATAGTTAAATAATAGTGGCCTTCTGATAGCTTGTTCTACTAATATTACTATACGTTAGTTCGAACGAAGTGTGTTCTTAACTGTTTCTTAAGACCTTCCCAAACAAATAAAACTTAAAAGCGACGACTTGGATTTCCGAACCTCTCAAAGAACTTTAGAAAACATGACACATTTCACTATGTAATGAAAGGCAGCGTTGCTTGAAATTATCCATGGTGGAAAAACAAACTGAATCTGCCAAATTCTGTTTTGTCATTTTTGCACATTTCATCCGTTTTTTCTATTCTTGCTCAGTGACCTGAACAAAATAAGAAAAATTGATGAGAATCCCAATCCTGATAGAAGATAGTACATACAAAAGTAGACTCAAAACGGCAAAGGGCTTTAGTGCAGGTCATCCTTAAATTCAGGTTTTGCTGAAAGCTCTGTGAGAGTTGGAGAAGATGAAGGAAGAAACAGGTAGTGCCCCAAAGCAATGGAGATAAATCAGCCGTCTCCTTCTCTGCTAGAGAAAAAGAAGTTTAGAAGGTAATTAAACAGCAAATGTAAGGGCAAACCTCACGGTAACTGGACTGTTAGCAATAAAGGATTCATTTTTAAAACCTAATTTGGCGTACCCTTTGTTATCTTATCCAACAGATCTCGATTAGTTTAGAAAATTTCTGAGGAGATTGCACATACCTACTTACCAAGTTCACAAATTAGGTTTCTATCAATGCTCTTTTTGATGAATATATAAATTTAAATAGATAATTGCAGTCTTGAACGAGTTGTATGCATCTCTAAAATTTAAATTAGTTGATGCACAATTGATCTTAATTACAATAATGATAGCAAAAACCTCCCCTGATTTTATTAATGAAACCCTTAAAAGCTTAACGTTTTGGGTTATTTAAAGCTCATAAAATACGAATTTACGGCTTGGTGATTGTGTTTCTTAATAAATCACGTCTTGAATGTTTAAAAATAAACAAAGTAATGTATTCAGAAGTTATTTCGCGTTTACATAATTGTTTATTAAGTGGTAAAAGAAAGATAAAATTCAATCAAGTTTTTCCATCTCAAAAGGGAGGTATTCAGGAAATGTGCGACTTTTCGTGTTTCATTTGAATAAAAAAGAGGCAATTCATTCGTTGGTATGTTTTACATGCAAGAGTCAGATTTGCCCCGTGCCCTCTTTAGCGATGCGAAGATCATTACTTAAGAGGCGGTGAGACTGCGAGCGCCTCGGGACTCGTTCCATGACCTACCGTAAGCACATATTAGTTTAATGCGGAACGAGTTTAAAACGATAAGTGCTTTGATTTAATTCCCGGAGTTTCTAAACATTCAAAACGTCTTCTTTCTCCTTTCGATTTTTGATACAGAGAGTTTCAGAGGCGGCGGCGTTTCGATGCGCATTTTCACCGACGACGTCAAAACGGAAAATTTTGTTTGTTGTAGAAAAGAGGCAACTATAAAATATTCACGTGTTACCTGTAATAGAATATTCGCTGCTTCGGTCTTGGAATTTGCAGCCTCTATACAACTACAATTTCGTTACATCGCCATCGCTCGCTTCTGATAGACTCTCCGGCTTGGATGTATGTAGATTTTCTTTGATCCAAAATACATCTCTAGCAGGATTTGATCCCTCACTATTCGGCATCGTATATTCGTTATTTTTTGTTCCTTTATTCCACTTTTCGCATTCTTGTCTTCAGGGACCTCTATCCTTCATACATTCTGAGATACGAGTCTATTCCCAACGCTCCCGAACTGCCAACCAAACAGGAAACGTCGTCTGTACGGGACTCAAGAAGATTGAAATATTGCACGCCCAAGGATTGAACCAATTTTCATATATTCCTTTTTATCTCCTTTCCTTTTACACTGCCAACGCAAGGTATTTTTTAGATGATAACAAAGTAATTTTAAATCTAAATAAAATGTAAACAACGGGATACAAACAAATCACACGAACAAATTTCATTTTGAATTCTATATGTTCGACACGGTTATTGTTTTTTTCAATCTTGTAAGGAACTTTCAATTATTTCAACATTTACATTGGTAATCCTTTTTACGGGCTTTGATCATCACGTTTGACAAAACAAACGGTAGTTATCAATTCTTTCATTATTTACATGTAAGAGACGCATTCCAAACTGTTAGAAAAAAGCCTTTGTTTGAATCTTGGTGGAAACGGGAAGATATTGATTTTTAAAACATCAAATACTTGTTTCGTACTGTACAGAGATTTATTAACTGATCGACACAAAATTGATCTCTAGAAATATACAAATAATGCAGTTGCAGAATTTTTCAAATGAAATTTCTTTAATAATATTTTTTATGGATTAATACCTCTAAATTAATATACAGTAGAACCTCTATCAGTCGAATCTTAACTAAACAAGATTCTGCTTTGTTTCAAAATCCTGATATAGTATGATCTTATTTCTGTATTTTCTATTATTAATATTGTAACTTATTAATCGAAAAAAATTTGCAAACTGAATGGGTTTGGTTGGCACTGTAGTTAGACATCTTACTTTTCTTACTAATAGGACATACATAATGAATATGCAAATATTTTTCTTGTAACTGTACAAAATTTAGCTATAAATTTTGCTTTCTAAAAAGCAAACGTCTTTAATAGGAGAAACGCCACTGTGTAGTGTTATAAATAGAAAGTAAGGTATACACATACACAAAGAAAAGAGCGTTTAACACGACCATGAAAAAAATAGCAAACATTATTTCTCTCGGTTATTAATTTTTTATTGTCTACATGAAGACTGATCTACTAATTCTAATTCTGAAGCAAAAAGATTAACGGTCACGGCCTTATTGAAGTTTCAATGTACAAAGTATTGCTCTTTTTAATGAAGCTGTTCTGGAACAAACCATTGTTTCCTTAGAAACTTAAGATGGATGATTTCTTAATAATTCTTATGATTTTTCGATAAAGCGGAAAGACGCACCTGGTCGTCATTATACGTATTTGACAGACTTCAGAAACCTTTCTGGAGAAACGGTCTCTTTGCAGGAAGATAACGGTCTGTTTTATATCATTGACTTTATAGAAAATTGAATCAAGAATCAGATCCGACTCATGTCTTGACTTGTTTAAATCTCATACACCATTATGCATGACTGCATTAAGATTTCTGTCTCAAACAGTTTCGTTTAGTTAATAGGTGATTTTAGGAATTTTCTGGTACCAAGTCTCTCAATTGTTATCTAGTCCAACTGCGTCGGCATTAAGAAAAGTTACAAACATATTGGTTTAGAAGTCTGTTTTATTTGTCTAAAGTGAAGTCAGTGAACTGTCTACATAATAACTTTTTCCCTCTTTTCAGTAGCCATCATCTTGGGTTATAGATAAATCCTTCTAAGAAATATGTTGGCCGGAAGGGAATTACTGCCTTCAGTAAGTAAAGAGAGGTAAAGTTGCAAGAAAGGTAAAGTCGCATTCAAACCCAATACAAATGTCTTAAAGAGAACTAAAGCGACTTCAACTAAGCCGAACAAGCTTAGACAATAATTGACTTTCGTGTCAGTGCACTATTCTATACTAAAGGAGTAGAATCCGTTTTAGATCCTTTACATAGCGATTGTTTTCACTTGGCCTGAAACAAAGCAGAGGAAAATATAAGGTTTTGTTTCGGTAGTCCAAAATATCGTCTGGTACAATTCTTCTACGATTAGCTTTACACCCGGTACACTGGTTGCTCACTTCTGGTATACATAGTCAGTGATATCCCTTAGGAAGATTCAAGATCGATGGTTAAAGTCAAATTTTGGGTTTCCCTATAATAATAGTCTAAGTGGTGTCTTTCGAATATTGGACTAACCGCACAATTGACTACTCGGTTTGGTCTGTTGGGAAAATCTTGCTAAACTCATAAATCAATATACAAAAACTTCTAAATCTCCTTGAAAAAGCCTTAGAAATGTAATTATAAGGTTAGCAAGTTTTTTATTTCTTAGCATCAGACTTAGAAGTACTGCAACTGAAATTATTTCAAACACGTTTAGACTTTTCAGGTATGTTTTCAACTCTGCCTGCTTGTGATATCAAGACCGACTTGCAATGAGTAATCTTCAGGTAACTTGTTAGTAGGTGCTGTATGTTGCCCCCGTTATTCGTTTCGTATAATGTAAATTTGACTTTATTTTGCTTCATTCAGGAACAGAACCCACAAAATTTGCTTTGGGGTTGCATCAGTGATATTCTAGTGCGGTTGTGCTTGCTTTAAAGTACATATATGAAGCAGCACTGACGTTACCAAGAAAAATGATCGGGAGATGTTAATGTCTTTGTCCATGGTCCAGATGCGTATCTACAGAAGGAATGTTGCACACCTTCTCTGTAGGGTGGAAGCAGTCTAGATCGATCATCCTCCTCAGATGACCCTTTCTAGGTGTGGTAGCCAAAGCTTGCATTTGGCGGTGTGGTGGCAAAAATGGTGAGTTTATAGTCGATATTGTCGGCAAATTGAGCGAATAAGGGTTCAGATTTTGGGGATGGGGGGCAATAGAAAAAGAGAAGGAGGACGAACCTGTTTCTTATCCGGACAAAAGGGCAGTAGAATTCTATAAAGAAGCTCTAGACTTCCTCAAAGGCACGCTCGGCGTTCAGAGCATGTCAAACAGCAGTTAATTAATACAGAAAACGTCCTACATAACTCTTTCACTTTAAATTCCTCTTGGTTTTACTCTGAAGGTGTTTATAATCATATTTCTGGAATGGAACTGTTTACGTGTACAGAGTGTCAGCAAGTTTATAATATTACTTAGTTTGAATTCTATAGAGGTTATTAAAACGATTTTCTTTGTCTTTTTTCTGAGCAGGTCTTTGTGACTTAATGTGCAACTATTTGGTGGGCGTTTGCACTTCATTTTTCCAACTTATTTACTCATTACCACAAAATTACATTACTTGAAGAAGTTCTTAGAAGAGGTCTTTGCATATTATTTAAGATTGAATAATAATATGTAATTCTACAAGTAGAAGAAGCTTATAAAATCAAGTAACTGACAAATATGAGGACGAAAAGAAAAATCTAAACAAGGATCAAACAAAGAAAATGGGCAGAAACAAAACCCGAATACAGACTAAGCAAGCTTGTTTCTAATGGCTATAACTATGAATATGGCTAAAGTAATCAAATTTCATTTCTCTGCCACATAATTAGGTACCAAGTACGAAACATTCTAATTAAAACCAAAAGTTTGAAAATGATTTAATAAATGCCTCACCGTAAAAAAATAAAATAAAGGCTATTGTCTGCCCCAAAGCAAAATGTCCAACTAAATAATTGCATAAAAGACTTTTAAGAATAAAAGCCATTTTAGAAAAAAATAATTTTAATTAGTAGGTACACCATAGATAGGTGTAAAGTATTAAATGGTTATGGGTTGTCATTTACAGTTTTTCAACCTTTTTCTAGTTATTTTACATAGACACATAACTTTAAATGTATACAGAAGCTATTCTTTGATATATCCTGGTAAATTGAACACAGAATTCAGAAAACCTAAGATGCAAAAAGGAAGACGCCTAGCTTGGTTGGCAACTCCCAGTTTTCATGAATTTAAATTCAATTTTCGTGTGCCGTTTCCAGCAGCGCCCCGCGCTGGCTGCCAATACATCATCTTCTCTTTAGCCTCCGGCGCACATCACATGCACACACCTTTCTTCGCCGACTGTATTAGAACGCAATTCGCGGAGATGAAATAAAAATAACATACAGCACAATATTCGCAAAATGTAGCTGCTGATGCTTGAGCTTTAGAAACAATTTTATATTCTCTGTCTCATATCAGAAAACTTTTATATACAGACATACACACAATTTTGTCTTAAATAAATATTATCTTAAATTTGTTGGAAAATATGTAGGTATATTACATGCAGAATGATTTATGAAGACTTTATTGTAAACCCACACTATTTGTAAAATTAAAACAGGTAAATATTCTTTTTTAATGTTTAACTTAGGAGAGTAGTAAGAATTTTATTAGTTAGCATAGCTGTAAATGTTTCTCAAGACCAATACTATAAAGGTCTTCTAAATTTTCTTTTTTTTTTTCATTGGTTCAGTTATGTAATTCAACTCTCTGATTGTTTATTTCCAGCAAAAAGAATTTGCTTCAGTAAATAATTAAACAAGTGTCTAATTCAGTTTTTGAGGTGTAGATCTATCGTAAGATGTTTGTATTTCAGCCAGTAATATCGTATATATATATTATTTAAAGCTAGTCAGTTGTTTAGTTCAGCGTTTTCCAAAAATTTTTTAATCATTAAAGCAAGAAATTGAAGGAAGCTTCTTTTGGTGCAAAATTGGAAGAGTGTGGTTGTGGTGCAGTTTCGCTTGACTCCTTACATCAACGTCTCCACTCTGCTTTGCTCAAAGTTAATTCAGTTTTGAGTTCCGGCAATATTCATCTTAACAGTTTCTGGTATCTATTTAAAAATATATGACTCTACCTGTTGCAAACATGGAGAAACCAAGCGTTGTTTGAGTTTTGCTACATGTATCAATAGATACTTATTAAACAGAAATACATGACATGACTATGATACTGAGCTAGTAGCAAGCTTTCTTCTTCCATACGTTCGTGACTTGGCAAGTCTTATAATGGAAGAACGATCTAAGTGTACAATTGAAAAAGAACCTTCAAGCAAATAAAGCATAATCAGGCTGATAAACATAGATTTAAGTCTATTTGCCTTGTTCATATAAAATTCGACTTAATAGTTATATGATTTTTTTATCCCTCCTTTCGGAATAGTATTACAATCTGTTCTTAAGTTTGAACAATGAATAATTTATTTCTAACCTAACTTAATATGGAATCTCTTAGTCTAAAGTCTTACTCAGTAACAGTTCTTAGTTTTTATTAGCTTTATTGCTTGTTTGTATACTATTATATTGTATACACTATCGCACTATCGCACTGTGCTCTGCTTTTGTAAACTCACTTCACTACACTATCTCATGGGGTTTAATCCTCTTTAGTCGTCTAAGTTCAGTCGTGTTGTCAAGGAGCTGGAGAGCCTCCACATTCACGTGATGATGAAGCCTCTCTTTATGGTTTCTAGCTTGTTTGGTGATATCCTGTCTAAGATGTTCCTTGGGGTTTTAGTCTTAGAATCATTTGTATAGTACTTTCCCTAGCACATCCCCAAAGTTGAGTTCCGTAACTCCATAAAGGTTTGACTATCTGGTTTTACAGAAGTATCTTGTTGTGGATAGATAGTTTGGATTCCCGTCCTAGTAACCATCGCATTTTTTTGTACTTGAGTCCAAGCTTTTGACGTTTCCTTTTTACCTTTGCTTTCCATCTAATTTTTGCATTAGGTGTAATACCCAGGTATTTTGCTGTGCTTTCATACGGTATCTAAATATTATTTATTCTGACTGGATAGTATTGAGTCCTTTTGTTCATGAAGTCAACGTGAACGGACTTGGATTCGTTCAATTTGGTTCTCTGTTTTTTGGTATAAGCTGTAAATTTGGTCTAGGAAAGTTTGTAGTTTTTGTACTGCTTCTTCGTGATTGTTTCCGACTGATAGAATTGCCGTGTCATCAGCGAAGGATGGTCTTTTGACTTAAGACTTGTATATAATAGATATAAAGCTTTTGGTACTCTAGCTTTAATTTGTCTCAGATTAGAATATGCTCCTCCTGTTTGATTCTGAAGCATCTATCTGATATGTACGAATTAAGTAATGTGCAGTACTGTTCAGGTAGGCATTTGCAAAGCTTTCTTACCAGTCCTTTGTGCCATACTTTGTCAAAAGCCTACGCCACATACAAAAAGATGGTGGAGTAGACCTTTTTCTCTTCTAATGCCATTTCAATAATATTGTACTTGGTCAACAGTCTATTTTACTATTGTCTTGAGTCTTTTTAGTAGCAATTATTGGTTTATACGATGCTACTTGGTATTGTGGTTTTCTGGTTTCGGAATCATCAATACTTCAGTCACCTTACCATACATAGTCTTGGGACGTATTGCAGTCTAAACGAAGTTAATTTTCTGATTGTTTTGTCTGGTAGCTGTTTTAAAATCTTACCTATAATTAGAACAAAGCCAGGTGCCTTTTTTGTATCTCTGCTTCTACCTCCTTAGCAGTACCTATCTGGTTTAATTGACATTCTGTCGGTGTTTGTTTCTTTTAATATATGATTAAAGAGAAATTTTAATTCTAATTAAAAGAACGAAATTTAAAAATTTGGAAAGGACGAATAAAATTAAATTAACAATGAACGAAAGAAAGAAAATTTCCAAATAAGAATTCGAAAACTACAAAACTATGGGAAAAAAATTAATAAGTGGAATTAAACAATCAATGCTTCAGATAGTGCAGTTCAGAGAAACCAAACGGGTCTGAATCTATCTCATTGGTGGAAACAAGGATTTAATAAATGGAAGGGTATAGAATCCAGCAAGTAAATTAATAGTAATAATAAATAAAAAAAGACATTGGTAAACAAAAACATCTGGAGTGGAAAGTTCAAGAAAGCCAAGATTCATTTTGGGCGCTTAAACCCTGAAATCGATCATCTAGTTGAAGTTCTGGCATCCCATCTATTTATTCCTGCATCTTTTGACTATTCTTCATCAATCCTTATGTGCTTTACAACCTCTCATTTAAAACATTTATCAGATGCTGTTATGTGTAAGCACGGAAATCGACTGTGGCTAATTCTAGATAATTTGTCTTTTTGGTATTGGTAGATTAAATATATCATTCATTTTATGCTTTGTGCAAATAGTCACTGATCTTGTCTCGACTGTATTCGTTTACAGAGCTTGTAATTCTGCTTTTTTTGGTTTTGTTACAAATGAATAGTATATTCCATAAGTTTGTAAAGGTAGAATCATACAGATATATGCCAAAGGTATCAGAAATTCTAGGAACAATGCCCACTGTAGGTAAATAGTTGTAAATTTCTAAGAACTAACTAATATTCATAAACTATAAGAGTTAACTCAAGGCATAATGACTTAGAATCTTGACAGTATGTCTAGATATCTCCTAAAATGCTTGCATTTTGATTAGTGTTAGAGAAATTGATAAGTCAGCAGCTGTTGACAAAGAATTATGAACCTTCTGAGATAAACAGTATTTTTTAAATAAGTCAGCAAAACATGGCATGGAAGCGTTTGCTTTTAGGGATTCAATTTGGAAATGTACATAAGAATTCATCTAGTGGGGCCATTCAAGCAAATGAAACTAGTTCTGTCTAAAGGTTCCACAGAAATATAACTGGAGAGAAATTAGCTAATTGACCAAAATAATCTTAGATATTGGGAGGCTTACATCCTGAAATAAATCAAGGGTTTTTTGTTTTATCATCATCGAACAAGCAACTGATGACTCAAAATATCCCAAATGGTAACAGTTTATAATACGACGAAGTTTGTTATGGACTTACCTGATTAACTGATTTAGACTTGCAAAAGGAATTAACTCATAGAAGCTTTAGCATAGGAAATGATGAAGCCACAGTCAAAAATGAACGCTTATGTTCCTTGGTATATACAATAAGATCCCACTATAAGATGAACTTCTGTCGAACGTTGATAAAACCGTGGATTTAATATAGATCGGCAGTGATGCAGGTGCTCGTCGAAATAAAGTGGCGGGTATGTGCTCTTTTTATTTTTCCACGAAGAGATCTTTGCTGCACGTGTGGATGTCAACGGGACATTAAGTGCCTAGTCTGTTCTACTGTACGCCTTTCAAAAGTGCTTTAACCTTGACAACTAATATATCTTTTTAAATTAGTGTGCTTTGTGTTACCATCCTGTGAAGGTCTTGATAGTGTTTTTATCAGGCATTGGTGTTGCCTCTGCTGATGTTACCTTTCTTCCATCTTCAAACTTTGTACATTTGTTCAATTTTAACTATACGAAATCAAGTTAATTAAGATATAATGCGGCTGGTAACGTTGGGTCAGTGATTGCCGGCGTCGTCGGTTATGGAGTTACAAGTTTTACATTTGGGTTTTTCGAAGACAGAGTTGTTCATAGTACCGATTTAGGTTATGAAATATTAAGGTGCTTGGTGTTGGAGAGAGCTGGGCAACGGTTGCAATATAATTGCAATTGACTATAGAGGAATTTGCTGGTCCTTTTCGGTTCTTGGTGTTGTAGGGATGGTTGTTGCTGGTTGCTGTTACTGTTTGATTGGGCGCATATAAAAGTCTTTTCGGAGGAGGTGGCACAAAATCATCAGTATTGAGCAAGAGTATGTACTTGGTCTCAGCCTTCGATTGCAATCTAAGGTGGCAATTTAGAAAAAAGCTTTATACCTCTGAAATATCGTGGATATGGTCGATATACGACTTTCTAAGCATTTTTGATAAACATGAACTGGAGAAAAGAATCTACTGAAGTTTTGTTTTTTCTATCAGTAAAAACAGAGTCAAAAAGTTTTTCTTTCTTTGCATCCTTATCTGGTTTGCTTGATTTCATCTCAATAAGCAAATAAAATCATTATTAGATTTATTCGAGAAAATTCCAAAATGAGGTCGATTTGCCGAAATAGCATTGTCAGCTTTGATTCCTTTGTTTTACAAGTCTTTTTGACAAGATCTGAGGCTTCTTTCTAATAATGAAAAAAATGCTGAGCAGCTAGGATCTTTAACAATATATTTTGTAGTTCACATTTATTGATTTCTTTACCAAATGGTATGTGCATTTACGCTACAATTAATACCAACCCATTTTGGAGTGTGATTGATTCAACTGTATATCACTTTCAGATCTGAGAAAATAATAGTTGTTGTAAAACAAAACCTGCACGAAGCCGCCTATTATTATTTCAGTGCTTAGTTTACGCAGCTTTGTATTTATTTCTTTAAAAGTAAGGCAATATGATTTTATTTTTAAAAAATGTAAAAATTTTAATTTTTCATAAAAACATTAGATTATATATGTAGTAGATAAAATACACCCCTTCATGTAGTTAAAATTGATTTGACTTTAAAAAGATTCTATAAAAAACATTACATTTATGATAATGATTGAATTAGGTTATTTTATCTGTTCTTTTTTGATTACAGATATTTATATTTCTTGCAATTTTTGTCTTGTTTTTCACGAAATTCTTTCCAAACATATGTAGCTAATTTAAAAGTAATTTTATCTGAAATGTCAAGCACCATCCCAATAACTTTAACAGCCAGTATTTCGGTTGATGTTGAATGTTAAGAACTTTTAGGAAAAATATTAGGATAATCCGTATAAATTGAAGAAGCCCAGCAATATATGTATGCAAGATACAATGTTCAAGCAATGTTTGCCTTCTTGTGAGCACGACCACAAAGATTGTAACAACGGGATTGCGATGCGGCGTGCTTACTGACTGGAAAGATTAATAATAAGATTTTTCAGAGACGTGTGTGAGATGGAAATGATGAGCTTAACAAAGAGCAAGAAGATGTAGCAGATGTAGGAATTCATGGAATCTACTTAAGAGTGCTGCTCTAATGAAATAACGCGTTCGCTCTCCTGTCGAAGTATAAAATTGTCGCATCGGCGCTAACATTCGGTGATCGTGACCCGAGTGTCAACTTCAAATCTATTCCTTCGGTTAAATTTTTTTTATTTAAAACGGCGAAACGCGTGTGTTGTTAACAACATACAACGCCGTACATTGCTCTAGATCAAAGGCAAGATTTTGGTTATGAGAATTCCGCACATTTTACTCTCGAATGCGAGACCCTTCGAAATTCGCCGCCGTATAATAATTCTGAATTTTCTTTTCTATAACCGTGTTTCTCGTATGCGCCTCACCACACTTGGAATTTGAATATCAGCTCAACTCACATGTAGGAGGTTATTTCCACGTTTATGTCTTCATATCCTTTAGCTGCATTCAGTTATTGTCCTTGGCGTATTACTTTTTATAGCCTCTCGCGTTCTTCAGACCATCTTATAAGAAGTTGACTATAGCTATTCACCTAACCGCTCGAGAAATTTTCATGAAAACTCCACTCGACCCTCGAATAATATCGTATCTTTACATTACGAGTTTACCTACTTCAAACGAATTTTATTATTTTAACAAAAAAATAACTCAGGAGAAAACAATTTTTCTTTTTTATATTTAGTTGAAATGCCACACTTAAATAAACTCACATATAACAGCTCTTTTGGAAATCATGCTTGGAGCAAGTTACATTTTACATATATGGAGAAAAAGAACGGCAGAAAAAAGAACTAACGAGAAAATCAATTTGTCACATGAATCTGATGTGAAAGCAACAACGTTGAACAATTTTGATTCTCGAAGCCCCCACATGCGAAATCCTAATACGATAATTTTTAAATCAGTAAAAGGATTCCCTTACACAAAGAAGAAAATTTAAGAGCAATTTACATTAAATTAAAAATCTTTTCTAATAAGTTCTGTACTTAAAAGATAACCAAAAACAAAAATTAAGGAAAACCAGCTTGCGTTATTTAATTTTGCGCTTTCCATTGTAGCCAAAAAGGGAAAACTTGTCACAAAAGCATCAAACAAAAAATCAATACTAAGAAAATATTACAAAACGAAGAACTCTATTGCATACAGTGGGGAGTTTAAGGAAAAAGGGTGCAAGCTACCGTGAGGGGTTCAACAAACCGAGGGTTTAGTAAATGTGCAACGTTCTTTCTGTCAAAAGAGCGTCCTACAATTTTCTTCGGATGATTTGAATGAACTTGCGAATGCAGGAAGCTATTGGCTGAATGATAATTCTTATCAAAGTTTGCGTGATTAGTCTTTTTCGTTTCGAAAGAATGATGTAAACACAGTAATTTACTGATTTCTTTATATTATTTTTCTTTTAAATTTTGTTTGCATAGATTAAGTATAATAATCTCTCTGAGTTATTTTCAAAATTATGATATGGTTCATCCTTTTAAGGTCTTCTGTTGCCTATTACGATATTAATCAGTCTTAGTGTCTAAGAGGGGAAATATGTCACGTGATGACACAAGCTCTTGATTGATTGTATAAAGAATATTTTATAAGTGCAAATGTGTGGAGGTTATGCATATGGCTTTCATCAACGACTCTACTAAATTAAACGTACTTATCCGATCCCGCTTCATATAGGCCCCTAGCGCTATTGAACACTATCGGTAAAGTCTTCCAAAGAAATCTAGAGACTGATTCATTCTCTGAACAAAAAGAATAAAATCCTTAATCACGGATTTGGACTTTGGATTTTCTATTCGACGTCTGGTCTATATCTTCATTTGCACACCGTCGGAAATCGTGCTACAAACTCTGATCGCTATATCATTGCTGTTCTTCTTAACATCGAGCGTGTCTTTGACAGGGTTTCACACAAAGGTCTACTCCTTAAATTCATCAGTGCAAATGTTCCCATCTTCTTTGCTTACTGAAGCAACAATTAACGATAAAATCCCTTTCAAGAGTTTTTTTCTCAAATGGTTCATTTTTCGGATGATTTTGGTCTCTGTATGTCATCGCCTACGCTCTCAGTCGAGCAGATCCAGAGCTTCCAAAAAAGTCTGTTTTTTCTTCCTTTTTCTGTCAAGATTGTTGTTCTATCTCATCTGTTGACAAGAAGTAAATTTAATTTCTATAACAAGAACATCGACGATGCACTCTTGGGCTGAGGGATTAATTTACTGGGATCTTTGACCTTGAAAGCTGCCCACTACCAACCACCAACTCCAACTACATGATGCTAAAGAGGAGAATTTGTAAAAACCTACTAACGTATGCCAAGATTGCATATTTGCTCTACAGAGCAAGTGACGGATTTCCTTTAAAAGTGGAAGCGACTGTTTGTTTTGATAATAAGTCATGTAAACCATTTGCGCTTGTAGTTTCCTAGTGAACAAATCTAAAAATAAAAAACAGTATATAGAAAGATACAAGGAAAGGATCTATCACTAAAACATTTGTGGAAAGAGTTTTCACAAACGTAGCAGCTAGGAAAATCGTAAAAACAAGACAGAAATAAATACCAACAGAATGATGATTCTGATACCTTTTTTGGTGTTTTGATTATGATACTGATAGCATGCTAGTATCATAGATAGCGAGTCTGCTTTAGATTAGTCGAGAAGTATTACTCTACATTTACGTGATCTTTTAAATTTACTTCAAGGTATTCTTTGTTAGGCATAGTCTTTCTATCTTAAGACAAAGATACATTAACGCTAGTTATGTTTCTTTAAGTTGCAAAGATGTATTTAACTAAATGCCAAATCCTGCCACACATGAATCTAAATAACCTTCTTGTGCGCGTCTGACATGCAAACAACTACAAAGAAGAAAAATCCCTTTTATCTCTACATATGACAGTGGCGATGGATACTGGAGAAAAAGCATTTCTGGTCGCCAAGACTCCTTCCAATAAGATAAAAAAAAACAAACAGAATCTACAAAAACTGTTTGGTCCACAGTAAAAGCGAATTTGAAATGTAGAATCTTTTAAGAAACATCAAATGCAACTTTTTTTCTCAGTGTTTTGCTTCGTCAGGCCCAAAATTACCTACGAGCAATATAGTTGGTTTCCGGCCCACTGTTGTCTAGACTGTTATAATTTTTATACCTTCCCCTATTACAAGATAATTTCTATAGTTTATGTTTGAACTGTAACATTATTATTTTAGGCTGGTAGTGAAAATTAGCGTAGTTAACAAAACAAAAACTAAACGGTAAATTTAATAAGTTAATAAATCATTTGACGAAATTATAACAAAACTAAATTATTTTCAAAACAGATGTTGCAGCCGTTATCTTTATTATTACATTTTTCTACGTTGCAAAGAAGAAATTACATTTAAAATGAGCTGATTAAATGAAAATCTCTTGCGGCTCACGACAAAACTTTAAAACTTGCTCGTATCGAGCTTTAATTGCTCTCTTCTATTCTAGATTCTAATAATTAGTAATAGAAAAATTATTATATCTCGATTTTCAGTTTTGGGATAAGCAAAACCAAAGTAATAGTTTAAGTGTCATACATAGGAGTCAAAGCTATGAAAAAAGGTTGTTATCAAAAATGTAAACGGTGATTTCAGATCAATTATCTCAATTGAAAACAGTTGATAACAAAATGCTTTGTGCCTGTTATGTGAGTTTGTAATCGGTCTAAAATAATCATCATATGGGCTTTATTCACGCAGGTTAGGGTAAGCAATAATAATTGTTTGATATACCTAACAAATTTATATAACATTAGCTAAATACTGAAATTATTTGATTGAAATTTCGAATCTAAAGCTATACTTGTAGATAAAAAAGTTTCTTCGAGGAATAGATAAGGAAAATTGAACCTACAAGCCATAAATATGTTCTACGATAATAAATGTGAAAGCTTGGTTTGACCTTTACAGAAGTATCGATGTAATACACATTATGCCTACTGTTGAGTTGAATCTGTGCAGAAAAGGAAATAACGAAAAGAAATGCGTAGGTAGGAAAACATCCAATGCCTTTTTAAAGAAAGTTTTATTCCATTTTAGAATAAAAAGGAGTTTTTTTTATATATAATATACCATATGTACTCGCAAAGCATTGTAAAAGTTTGTCCTTTTAGAATTAGTTTTTTTTTAAATTTCTATTTCTGTTGCGAATTTTTATTTTTTGACTACAGTTTTATTACAATAAAATTATTAACTAAGAAATTTCTAGTATAAAGGTAATTTAATTCTATCACGAAAAGAGTTGCACCGAGCTATACTAAGTGGGGGACTTGGTTATGATTAAACACAAATTCGTAAGGGAGTATGAAAACTTATCAAAAAATATTTGCTTGCAGTGAAAAATTCTTTAGTATCGAATACGAATACAGGAGGTTACTCCACTGAAATCTACTGGATCTTGATTTGACTTTTCAAATACTATCATTAAACAATTTCTTCGTAATTTTCAAAATCTTTGAAGGATACTGCTTTACTCTACGCCTTTGTCAGTTATGTTCGTCCAAGTTTTTAAAGTAGGCCAAACCGTACCTCTTGTGAATCTTTAGTAAACTCTACAAATTGTTTGGTAGTACGTGACAACTTTGAGAAGCAACATCTTACGCTGTTGATCAATGCTTGACAAGTCAGAATTGTCAAAAGTAAAGTCTTAGGCAATTTCTAAAAGTTCATCGATTCATCAAGAAAAGTGTCTTTACAATTTTCAAAAATTCTAAATGGTATTGTTTAATTCTGTGCGTTTGGAAACCATGAACAAGAAGATTCTTTTCTCATGTATGTTTTCCAAACTTTGCAAAATTAATTTTTTTCGTGTTGCATGACATTACTTACAGAAGCAACATCTTACTTTAATAAATTATCAATGCCTGACAAATCAGGACAAATTAAAAGTGACAAATGTCACAAAGTCTTTTTGGGAAATACCCAAACGTCCACCGTCTTCCCAAAGATCAAAAGGATTTTTGAAAAGCCCATGATTCCTGACAAGTCAAAGCAAGCTGAAGGTCACAAATTTTTTTTTTTAGGCACTAGCTGCCTTTTTACTGATGGTTAAAATGGATCTCTGGCAAACCTCTAGTAAATTCTCCAAATCTAGACTTGTTGTTGCATGACTTCCAGAAGCACTTGATTATGCCTGAGAAATCATAGCGGATTAAAGGCTACACTTTGTTAGGCTATATCTAAAAATCCATCTGATCAAAAATACTTTTGAAAGGCGAGATTAAGTTGATACTGGAAAGTCTTACTAAAGTTACGAACAACGTGCTATTGCTCTACTTTAGTAATTTTCTCATTGATAACTTACATAAAAAGCTGCAGCTATTATTAGATTTTTGATAAAATATCTTATGATCATGAAAATATAGGAATGCAAAATGGAAGAGTGGATTTCAAATTTGGTTACCTATCACAGTTTCTTTCATTATATGATTGTATGTAATGAGTGCTTGTTCCAGAGTTGCCCAAAAGACTAAATACTACTGAGTCTATTTTTGTATTGTTGATCTTTACTCCCTCTGTAAGAACCGCTTTAAGGTTTTTTTTCAAAATTCCAAAATATCTTCTGGGCTAGACAATGGAAGCGTACATCGTTACTAGATGCAGAAATTGAAGTTTATCTTAAACTTAAATAAACACTGAGTCAGGTCGTTTTCTACTGCAAGCAGACGCTCTATTACATACAGTTTTTGACCCAAATGATAAAGCAAAAATCTTTTAAATAGATCTGTTGAACCTGGTAGAGGGAGCAAGCGCAAATGTTTAAACCCAAGTCATAATGCCTGGAAACCGTGACTGACTCATTGAGCATAGAAACTAACTAAAAGAAGGTAACTGTTATCAAATCATTTGTAACGTGATATGGAAGAGCACTAGCTGACCAATAAATAAAGAACATAATTGTGCATTCTGAAACTGAGACTTGAATCATTCAATTTGGGAAAAATCGGCGGGAATCCCAAAGAAAAAAAGTCACTAAAACACAATATCAGTCAGCTCAAAGAAACAGTAAGAAACATTCCTGTGATTTTTGTCCTTATGTTTTGTGTACTAATGGTGGAAGCTTGCTTTTGAGAGCCTTAACACATTTAAATAAATTATTTTAAAATAGTCATCTAAATAACACTATAGTGATTCTGTAAGAGAGACATGTAATCAATGTAAATTTTATATTTGACATTGAACATGATCTTATGGAATACGTCCTCTTTACTAATTTAACCTGCTGGTCCTGTCCAGCCAGCTTAAAAGTTAATTTACTATAAAATACAAGCGCAACCGAACAAGAAATAATCGGATTATAAACAGCCTAAAATAGCTTTTAAGCGATGGTATTAACATAAAATTTATACTAAATACATCATGTAAAGCATGCAAATTGCAGTTGGCAAACCAGTCTTCCGCTCCATTAAAATTTCGAGTTTTCCTCCAGTTAGTTTTCATGCTGGTGCTATTAGGCGCTATTAACGTCGTCGCGCTTCGGATGTGGGGCCTGTCGATAGCATCTGCAGCGTGTGCAGTAGACACCGCTGCATTGCGACGCCATCGCCTTCAGCCCAGAGAAATGAACGACGCTTTCCGTGTGCTAACCACCGACACCGCATATATCAACACGCGGTTCGTGTTTACACGAAACAGAATGAATGTATTAGCTCTAAATCATCTCCAAATTTACGGGCGCTGCGATAACAGTTTGAATTATACGCTACATTGTTTTCAAATTATTTTGTGTGTAGAATTTCCGCAGCGAGAGTTATAGATCCCGCCACACCAACAACAGTTATTCCCGACTAATATCACACACCCTCGAATTTATATATGAAAACGTGAAATATGCCAAGCCAATTGGGACTTGCGCCAATGCTGTACTAACATTTTAAAATATTTTTAGCTGTGAATTTTTTATGTCTTCCGATGATGTAGAGCCATTAAGGATTTCAATTCTAGAATTTTACGACCCATTTCTTCTAACAAGTTTGAAAACCCTTATTTTAGGTAGGATAATCGTAAAATTTAATAATTATTTTCCAGTCTAACTAACATTCTATAGGTACTGAGCCAACATAATTTTTAGTGAGTGTGTAACTTAGGGAGAGTTAAGCGCCTCGGGCGAATTCTGAACGTTCTTTTTCTTGGCGTTCTCCAACACCACATTTAAAAATTGCTTGAAACGTCAAGCTTCTCAAACTCCATGAACTGAATTGTAGATTTGTACTAGTACGACAAGCGCTTACAACGAAACATACCTCGGGTGCATTAACATCACAATTAAAAAAGCAAACAGCAAGAGTGAAAAGGGTTGGAAATGCAAATTGGCTGCTGCTGCTTGCTGCCTTCACAACGGCCGTTCGAGCACAAAACTACCTGGAAGTTTTTTAAAGCAGATTTTACGAATGCAAATTAGTACTCGACGGAAGTGCTTCATAGCTGTTTGACATCGATGATATTTTTAGTGAACAGAAAACAATTTGTATACAGTGTATAAGGTTTTTTGTGTGCTTGTTTGTATCGATGCAGGGTTGTTGCGGATGATCGGCAGGGCCGCCCCCGCTGGAGCTGGTTTCCACGGCAACCGTGCACGGTCTCACCACTCATGGCTGACTCTCATGTCACATATGAACACACATGTAGACTTCCAATAACAAAAAGTGGGAAAAGAACGGGTTTTCGCCAATAACCTTCCCTCGAACATTGGTGCTTTAACTTTTTTTAGAAGTTTCTGCTTTCTGTTTGTATTACTTATTATTATGTAGGTATGTTATTTTTAAACTTCCTGTAGAACAAATTTCTTTTCTAATGGAGATAATGTAAAATCAAAAAATTCAAGTTAAGATAGATAATAAGATTTTAAGTTCATTTTAGAATCTTATCTCGTTTTGCCTTTTTTAACTAGAAAGAAATCAAAATCTAAAAACAAATACTAAGAAGAGAAGCTACAATTAGATGCTGAATTTTGTTTTGACTAAATTATTCGAGATTAAAATTGATTTCCAAACAGTAGTCATATCATTTAAAGATTTAAAAAGTTATACAAATGTAACAAAAAATCTTTAGTACAAATTTCTACTGCGTTAACGTTATTTGCTTTCTAGTAGGTACACAGTTTTATCCGGCAAAGAGGTACGTAAATTTGAAATAAATTCAGAAAGGCATTTCTTTTCATGTCCTCAAGATGTTGTGGGGTTCATTTCAGATAACCCCTCATTCATTAAAATTTTCATGTTTTTGCCTCCCTGAAAACTCTACGCTACACTGGCAAGTTAGATAGGAATTCTACACGAATTTTCGTGGAGTGAAACTTATGTACCAAGAGGACTAGAAGAAAGCGCCAAAAAGGAAGTCTTACCAAAACTGAAATCCTGAGAAATTCCTGATAATAAAATGCAAACTCAGATTTAAATGGGAAATTACAAAACAATAGGAAACCTCAAATTTTGCTCTAAATATGGACACCATGAACACGAATAGTATAGAAGATATGTTCTTAGTAAAATTCAAACCAATAAAGTACTATTACTAAACCCAACTATGAAGATTACTTGACATAACATAATGCTAGAACATTTTTCATTATTGGGCAACCGGCGGTTGGCAATGCTAAGGCTAAGAATGGATCCTTTAGATTTCTATGATAACTTTATCCATAACGCATATTAAAGCAGGCAGAAGTAAGCGAAAAAGATTTCTTTGAGATGGGTACCTGTTTTTCCTGTTCTTCCATGACGTCAGTGAATAAGCAAAAATAAAAGTTTAATGTGCAAAAAAAACTAAAGCAACATGAATAATAATAATGAAAATTGCCAAACATTGACAAACGTTTGCGAGTATTTATTTTGGGGAATGCATGATTTGTTTTTGAAGGACAAGACAATGTAGGATCTCTTTGTGCAGGAAAGCTAAATCCACTCATCTACATGGATACCAGTAACAGCCACGTTCCATCAGAACTACAAAAGACTGAACATACATAGATTGTAAGTTCATCTGAAAAGAACTTCATTCTTGATAGTCGTTTAGAAAAAATAAAAGCAACTGAGTAGTGCAAAGTCTCCAAACAACTTAATCATAGGAAATACAAGCCAAAGGCGTGTCCGCTAGGTCTAAATCTGGCAAGAGTAATTTATAAAAATTTGCCCTGACCGTAAGATAGATTTGCACACTAACGATCAAAAATTGATTTTTCTTGGATTTCACAAAAGGCCCAAAGTGATGCTGTCAATGGATCTATCAGAATAGATCAAAAGAGATCAAAAATTAAGAAACTAGATTACTAAATTCTAGAGAAAAAACCAAGGAGAACCAAGAGAATGGAGTTGCTCTATGGTTATAAGCTCCCAAATCTTGAAAATCCCAACCGGTACAAATCGTCATCAGATGGGATCACTATAGTAGTTAACCAGTGCTTTAGAAGCTTTTACATATCGGTTTATATGAGGGCATACTGACGGATTCATAAAGCTAAAAACGGTGCATTATGGCACTGGAAACTGTTTCTTTGCACATAACATGACAACAAGAAGATTTTGTCAGAAAAAGGCAAAGAAGTGTGGACATAAAAAAAAATAATTTGCCATGCTAAGAGCCATTTACATTCTCACTTGCTTTTAGATGAAAAGATATTTTATATATTCTTTAAGTTTAAAGTGGATTGTCTGGTCGCTGCTTTTCATTTCATCAAATGGAAGTCTGGTTAACTCGAAATAGTCTTCAGTGTTTTGCCCATTGGATAAGTGCCCAAATCAGGATTGATCTGTGTTGACAACTTTTGGACTCTAGGAAAGCGTTGCCAAAAATAGTAGTTGCTATCAACACCATCCATACAAGCAAATTTCTTAGATGATTCTAAAGCTCTATTTAAGCAAATCTTACTGTGCTCCTACAAGAATGAATAGTTTTAGCCCTTTAAGCTGAGTTTTAGACATCTTTCAAATTTCATTAAAAACTATAGAAAAATTATTTCTCAATTGACATTGATTGCTGTTTAAGGAATCTCAGCTTCGAACCATGTTTTGATTTTAGCCTCTCTGGCCTTCTTTAGGTTGAAATGGAATTTAAATGCTTTAATTCAAGTAAGAACAAACAGAAGATTAAGATTTAAGCTAGGAAGTATTCAACTTAAATTTGATAAATTTTGGGAAAGTAAAGTGAAGCCGAGCCGTGTCTTCCATGTACGCTGCAGTATATGGATGAAAGAGGATAGTGTGTGCAAGAAGGTTGAAAAACGCTGTTCTAAAGAACTGTATTGAAGACAATGCAATCTTTAGATTAAAGAAAGTTTTCATTTGAAGGTTACTGGTTCAGCATAAACTTTTAGAACAATCCCAATTTTTGTGGAAATATGATCGGGCAATGCTCAATTATATTATCGTTGGTCAAAAAACGTCTGTATTACGTCCTTGCAAAATTATAGAAATTTCTGCCCATCCATCGCCACGCTATTTTAAGCAATTCTGTTCTGACAACCATGGTTTATGGTATAGAGCAAGCAAATAAAAGTTTTGCCATTTTCTACTATGCAATATATCATTAGGATGTTTCTGTTGGTGATAGTGATAGCTACTATACAAAGTGCATATAGCGATGATGTAAAGTCATAAGATCTTAAAACTGGAAATTTGGTGTATACGTCGAGAAGCTTTCTACTTGTTAATATTTTCAGTCGAGGTCACTAAATGTTCTTGAATTCTTTTAAACCATGAGCTAAATTTAGATCAGTCATAACTTGCTGGTGAACGGCCAGTTTACGAAACAGATTTCACCGATTAAGATTTTCTTTTCCATTTATACAAGTTTTTTGCAAATGAGATTCATGCAAATTATAAAATTGGCGTGTTCAAACGCTGGTGTTAATAACACGGAAGAAAAGACGTCATAAGCGTTAAAATTATAATAGTACCAAGACCTTTTGAAATTAGCGACCGTAATATTTGATGTTCAGAAAACAGTAATAATTATAACAACAATGTAGATTTTCTGAAATTTAATAAAAATGTAAATATGTTAAAAGTTAAAATGTTATCTCGGATCATCTACAAGCCGCTTTAAAAATAAAAATTTTATTGTCCATAATTAGCACCTAAAAATGTATGCACTTAAAAACACCAGTGAACAGCATTTCTTAAGTCATCGCCTTGACTGTTACCACCAATTAAGCAAACGGAAGGACCCATCAGGAGGGTTACATTCAATATCAAATGTCGGATATTATCAGCAATGATGGGATCACGTCCGTCCGTCCGCTGTGCAGGTGCGAGGGTTTCCGCCGGTTATATTGCGGCCGTTGTCCATCGGTCGTCCACCGTATTTATCTTCAAGTGCTCTTGAACGGTTGCCTTCATCACCCTTCTTTTAAGTGTCTAAAATAAATAATGTCGAAATGTATCTGTTCCCCTCAATTTCATGTCATTTCGAACCCTTTAGAGTGCATTATACGATTTAACCCTCCATAACGTTTGTATACGTGTACCTCGCTTCCTGTTTGATTACACATTACACACTTTTTTCTAAGGGTTACATCGCCATAAATCAAGAAACCCGAGAAAAAAATACAAATATATATTCTGATCACACATGCATGATGCATTTTGCATACGCGGAATGTTGTTTAATCGAGCATGAGTTCGTGCATATTATGTTCGATATTTAAAATTTTCGAGCACATTTATTGTTAACGAGGGTATTTGCATGTGTTGTCGGGGTACGCTTCGATTTTCCTCGTCTTAGTAGGTCATGGTCTAGTTTACACTTCCTCTCGCTTTAATTTTAAAATGGGAAACTCATCTCTTAAAAACAGGAGGGAAAGTATTCGAAGACTCTAGTTGTAAGCGGTAGAGCGGGAGCGGGAGCGACGATGAATGAACGAGTGGAATGGGGCAGTGTAAGGCGAACATTCATTCAACCTACTAACAAATTTAGCAAGTTTCAAGGTGATATAAAATTTGTAATCTTAAATATATTTATGGGTTATTTATTTTTATCTTGATGTAATAAGAAATTTTAGTCAAAAATACAATAAACATGTTTGTTACTTTATGTGCTATAAACATTATCTTGAACGAGAAAAACAATGATGTATTTTTGAGTTTATTGAGAATAAAACTCGTCCTATCTAAAAAATTACAAAATTATTACTTTGAGTTATAAACTACAAACAAGATTTTTCCAGTACCAAGTGCAGGAATTACGGAAAAAATTGCTTGTCATTTATTTATTTTCTCTCTAGATGAGTTTACAACAAGCATTCTATCAATGCTCAACAAAAATCTGACTTGCTTCACCACGAAGCCTAGTTTCATCTCACTTCACGGTTGCAATACTAGGCAGAAAAAATCAATTTGGATCTTATGATCGAAAATCGGGAGTCCCGCCATTAATATTTTCATGCAAGCAAAGTTGTTTCCAAACTCATAGTTATTAGTTAGTAAAGATCGCGATTTTTCTCTAAAAATCCCTACTTGAAATGTCATCTAATTTTAAAATGGACCAAATGCTGGAAAGGATACTTTGGAAGAATTATTATTTCTAAATGAAAACCAATCCGATGAAGACCGGATAAACATCATGAAACATGCTAGGGGCTGATATCAGCAAAACTTTAGTTTCCTTCCGACGGCCTTTTTGCCTTGGTTAATTTGAATCAAAAATTGCAGTGACAGTACTTCGAATTTTAGACGATACAAGACAGAACACTTTTGTTTCTGTTAGATCTTACAAGCACCATTCCCCAAAATGGAAGATAAACAACAAAGCACCACTTGGTATGTAGCAATTCTCTAGAAATTAAAAACGTTACTATACCAAGACAAATTTGTGTTAAAAGTTTTGGTTTCAGGAATAAAATATTTATTTCTATTTATATAAAACATGAATTAGTTACTTTGGTAAGGCATCTGGATTCTAGCAAATCTTAAATTTCTAGAGGTGCAAGCAAATTCCTCAGTTTTGGTAGCCAAGCTAAAGGTAACAATTCCAAATGGAACAGTCTAATGCCAAGTTGCATTTTCGTTGATTTCTTGTAACTTCATCTAGTGTTGCCTACACGTCACCACGTGCAAACTCTTTAAATAAACCTTGTAACTGTCATTATACTTGGTGCAAATTGCCCAAGACTCAGATTAAGCCAAGTAGGTTTTTCGTTGACTTCTTGAAGGCTTGGCTTTGCTGGTTCACGCTTCCAACAAATCTGTCGATCACATTCCAATTGAAATGATTGAATATCTTTAAATTGGGGTCAAAATCTGGTTGATGTAAAATTAGTTAATGATCTTGAAAGGGCAACATGGATAATGGGTGACTCGAGATTCAATTACCAGAAGAAACTGTAGAGCAAAAAAGATAAATCTGTACAGTAAAACCAACAATAAGTAAAAATGATTCTGACTTGTCAAATTTTTCGTTTGCAGAGCTTATCTTTAGACAACCATGAATGTCTAGACGGGAAATACTGGGAGTCGCATAGACAAAAAGATCGAGAAACGCTTGCTAGTCATTACCATATTGGGGCTTTCAGCTTTGAACCTCTTTAAGAGAAACTCAGTAAATAAGCAGGACTGGCCCAAGGACGTACAAATGAGACAAATTACCATACAACTGAAACTGACATTAAACCTATCACGCACCGTCTTGCTTACCAGACTAGACTAAGATCTCTAAGAAATTCCGCCATGCCTTGACGCTGACCGCAAAAACATTAACGTTTTGCCCTCTATAATAATAATTATTATTATTCCTGGAAGAGCTTTAAATCACATCCTCAATTTCTCAAAACCTCCAAACAATCTTAGTAGTAGAATGCTGTTAGCCTCTGTTAAATTGTATTTCAGGCCAAGACTTCTTCTCCTTTTTTAACCCAGATTCGTCCATCGTTGGACATAGGCTTCCCTTTTAGTTTTCCAGTCGTTTCTATTTTGTGCTGATCTATGCCATTGTTTTCTCGCAAGCCTTCTTATGTCATCTACCCATCGAAATGAAGGTTTTCCTACTCCTCCATTATTATTTTGGTCCATCGATCGTTATGCATTCGCGCGATGTGTACTGCTCAGTTCCACTAATGTTTGGCTATGTATTCCACCACCGTGTGTTCTCTTATCCTTATTAGTGTCTTTTCTTTCCATGGCTATTTGCGTCTTTTTGAGTCATGATACTGTGCAATGTGTGAATGTTGTTGCCATGCCATAACTGAGTACTGGGGCTATACTTACAGAAAGTAGAATACATTTCAACCTACTAATACATCAAATCGGAAATAAACTAGATTCTAACGAAACCGTAATTGGCAACTCTGGATGTTGATACAGAAACCAAACAGGTTGAGAGAATGTTAGACATTTTACATGCTAAAGAATTAATTAAAAATCATAAACTAAGAGAGCGAGTTAGCAACAATACATATGTTACAATCAGAAGGCATGAATCCCCGAATTCTAACTGATTCTTGTGTTTCTATAAGCTCATAGGTCTTGCAGGCATTCATACCCTTGTAAGAACCTGAATCCTTAAGGACATCAAATTTCTGCGAACTCTTAAGTTTTTATGAGTCCACAAAGTTTTGTATTAGGTCTTCAAGTTATTAATAATCGCCGAGTTTCTATGAGGTTTTTGCAAAACCTCAAGGCTCAAAAGCTTTCAGATTCTTACAACTTCTTTTGTATGGTCTCGACTTTTAGAGAATTTCCGAGTCTTAAGACATCTGGATTATTGCAAACTCCTGAAATCTTACAGGTCTACTTTATTGCAGTAGATCTAAGTAAAAATGATCTACTTGAAAACGGACACGATCGCAACTATCTTGACAGGTGAATTAGCTGAAGAGAAACGTTCAAAAGGGAATAGGATTTGTGAATTGAGCTTTGGTTGGTAAGGAAAACGAAGACTCTCGGAGCTAAAATTGCTAGCAAAATGTTTGGAAAAAGGTAAAGAGCAACTCAATGTCTTCCTGCAAATGTAAAAATTTTTTTGAGGGGTGACGTAGTGTTAGTCTAGTTATCGATATAAAATGAGAAAACTGTAAGCTGCAACCACAAATATTTAAGATGATTTTCTCTTTTTTTCTTTTTGCTTCGTGAATGAGTGAAACCCCTTCAAAAGGAAAATGGTAACGGGTTTCATGTTGCTGTTTTATAATCGTCTGAAACGAGATCTTGAAAATCTCCAGTAATCTCTCTAGCGATATTGATTGCAACAATGACTTCACAGTGTGTTATAGAGAAATTGATTGTCCGGTCAAAAGCGAGCGAGATTTTGTGTAAACCAGTCTTAGATAACACAAGATGCAACTGTCTAAACATTGTATTGACTAGAGCATTCTTGAATATTGTCACTACCTAAAAGGAGTGTTCACGAACAGAACCACCCTGCTGAAAGAAGGAAAAGGAAGGAGAATTTAGAGAAATGTGTATGTCCGCTGTCAAAAGAAAATTTCTCTTAATCAACATTTATAAAGATGAATGAAATCGTGAGATTCTGCAGTAATGCTGCAAACTCACAATTTTAATTGGATGATATAGAATTAATTAGCAGACAAAGAAATTAAATAATTTTATTCAAATTATTTTTTTAATTACAGATTGTGTACTTTAATAAAACTAACACCGGTTAAACTAGCTAATACAAAGCAAATGTTATTTATCAACCGATTGTCGACTCTGTCGGTGCTTTTTTGTTGCATCGCTATACCCTTAAGGGCGGGGTGCAATACCTCTTTGGGTCACAAATCTCTTATACATATACACACAAACCTCCTTTTGTTTGGCTAATAATAAAACACATTTTTCTTTTCCACTAGAGCATGGTTTATATCATATTTTTTATACTATATGTTAAAAGGGTCGCGAAGATTCTATAGACAGGGTAAATTATATTTTTTTCCTCTGGGGGTCGGGTCGCGGCATTATCATGCATATGTGTATCGAGGTCGGTTATGCGTGCTAGATATAATTTATGCCCGTGTATGCAGATGGGTTCCGGTCAACCTTGAAAGTTTAATTTTGGTAAAGGGTAATGAGAGAACCCCCACCAACCCTTAGGCCTGCCCCAAAAGGGTTATTATCATCACTTCAGGCTAAAGGATGCGTGTTCAGTCAGTCTCAGTTAACCTTGAAGACTCTGAAGATACACTTGGCAAGATTTGTTTAATTTGTTATTAATAATAGAAATGTTTGGAAATTATAAAAGTGGCTAGTGATTGGACGTGTATTCTGTACGTATTTATAATAATTTTCGCTTAAAAGTTATTTTAGTGAAACATAAATAAATAAGCTGTAATGGTCAATCGAGTTAATTGGAGTCTATCACGTTATTGTTCTGGAATGTGTAACCTAACATAGGATCAACTTTCGAAATTTGCGTGCAAATAAAATTAATTTGGCAACTTTTTTCTTGTTATCAAGGTAAACTCCTGAAAATAATTTATAGTTTTGTTCCAAACAGTTACTTGTAATAATTTCTCATGCAATAGCTCTTCATATTTTTAGAATGTCAAGATAATAATTAATTTTATATTAAATATTACATACCTAGTTAACACATTGTTTTTATAAAATTGTTATTCATGAGACAGATTTTTAATGTTGGAACAATAAACTATCTCGTTAAATTTTTCTTTATACTAATTGACGTATTGATCTAATTTTTGATATGTATATTGTTGTTCTAAATATCGGAAATTATTGCTTTTACAAGTTAATAGCTGCAATAAAATTACAAATAAAGCTATAAAATTGATATAAAAATATCTGAAGCAATAAAAGGGTAACATGTTGAAATTGTTATAATAAATTTTTACGTTTTTATGGCGGTTGCATAATTAATCAGATCACTTTATTAGTAGAGTAAACATACGAAACGTCTGTAGTAATAACGGTAAAAAAGTGTGGTAGCTGATAATAATAATAATAATAATAATAATATGAAATTACCATGAGCTTAATTTGGTTTTTAACAGGAGTGTATAGATAAAAATCTGTCAGATAGTAGCTTTACGGTAGGCAATAAAAGTATCTTTTCAGAATTCATTGTAACTTCTCATTGTCCCAACGAAAACAGGAGAATCAAATCCTTTTACGTTTTTATTTGTTTATCTTATTTTAAAAATGAACAGAAATTCTTACTTGATATTTAATTTATTTTTATGTCTCAATTGTAGTTTTTCATACATTTTTATTTAATTTATTTTGGTTTGGACTTTGCAAGATTTTGCTCAGAAATTACAGAATTTAATATTTTTTGAATTTAGTATGTCTTACTCAAAAGAATTCATATGAAATAAAGATAAAACAAAATCCATAGCGTACAGGATTGGATTTGACAAAATACTAGTTACAACAGCGTGGTAGTTTTTGGCATCTTTTGGACATTTTCCATAAAATGCCTAAGCAGAACTGTATGAAATATGTTGCTGTTACAGAGAGAAATGACTTCTGAATTCTGTTATTAGATCTTGTATGACGTCCTGGGAAAAATTATATTTGAACAGTACTGTTTGGAATGGTATTCAAAATGGACTAACTGGCTGGTTGGAATGCATGCAATTTTTAATTATTGCTAACTTTTAATAAATTTTCTAAATCAAGGAGATACTAAGTTTATTTCATTGCCATAACAGAAATTGTTAGAGATGCTAGCAACTAGCAAAAGAATTTTTTTTCCTTGGAAAACTTTTATTTTCGGGAAGGTTTTGAAATGGCGTTCCTTAAATTCCATGTACATATAATAAAGAAAGATCCTAAGTTGTTGAAAGTCTTCCAAAATCGTAAATGGTCAAAACCTAAAAACTTACATTCAACATACAGGCTGCCTCAAAATCATTTGGCTATGAGTTAAGAGCATATTCTAGAGCTTAAAACAAACAAAACATTAAGTTACATCAATTTTTATTTTTCTTTAATTCTTGGGAAATTTTTAAATACCTCGAACTCAGAACGCTGAACAGATAGAACTGGTTCAACTCCTTGGTCTGCTCGTTCACTAAATTGTACCCCCGCAATACTTATCATGAGATCAGTTTGAAACTATTGCAAACTCTTTTGACCACCCCTGGAATTTTTGAAAACTGCACCGGTCTGTGAGAAAACGTGTTGAAGCATGTGTTGTTTGTGTGTTCATAAATTTAGAAATTAACTTGATAACGGATAATCGGATTTTAAGCTCTAGATTTTGGAAAAACTTGGTATGTTGACAAGTTTCCTTAATTTTCTTCCGCCTTTTGTTCAAAAGTTACTAATTATCTTAACGTCTAAAAATCCTTGCGGTCTAAAATAATTTCATTTTCTTGGGAATCAGGTGAGACACAGGCTTTGTAGGCTAAAGCTCCTTTAATGAACTTCAGTTTCTTCTGAAACGCTTCAAAATTTAAATTTTGCAAAAATTTCTTGAAGAAACTCTTCTTACATTCCTAAAAGTTTCATTTTGGAAAGAAAAAGGAAAAATACTAGTGAGAAAGTAGCTTGGATTTCAGACAGTTAAAAACCAGTAAAATTATTATTGGTCGACGAATTTTCAACAACCATATCAAAATCAGGTCATGACAACTTTCCGCTTCTATAAATGGGCTAAACTTGACCTTTTCAAAACTATAGCCTTTTTATATTTAGCGCAAAAAGAGTACATAGCAATGAACAGCATCTTGCAACATTGGTTCAATCAGGTTGTAGCAATTCCAGGAACTCACAAACTTTATGATTTCAAACCCTCATGGTGTGAAACGATACTCTACGTTAGACTGTCTTGGTTTGTACCATGTTCAGTTTGCTGTCTCTTATGGGTGAAAGAAAATTACATTTGAAGTTTGAAAAGTGAATCCTATCACGCCAACTAATCGAGCTTGCATTCTACTTGAAAATGAAAAGAAGAAAATTGCAGAGGTCTTTAAACAGTTCCTAGACTTAAGAAAATGCCATCAATGGACAAATATTTTAGCGTATGATGTTATTAGAATAACTTTTTAAACCAGCGGTATTAAGTCTTCTAGATTTTCTAAAACTAAACTCTTGTAAAAAGTTAGATCTGATATATTGACTATTTTTTTTGTACATGTGCAATATATTATCGTTTTTTTTGAAAATTTTTATTTTGTTTGTATGTCAAACTCCGTCATTTTAAAATTGGACATTGCTCAGGTCTGTATCTCATCTGATTCTTGAGAAAATAACAGTTTATTGAGTATTTGAGATCTCAGCAATTTTTAATTTTTAATAATGTCAATACTCAATAACTTCTGAACAGAAGTCGAAGAAATTAATATTATTCTTCTTATCTATGTATTGTAAAGGCATTTAACATACCAAATTCTCAGAATATTGGTTATCCTCCACAGCCTAACTCAAATTATCGTTCAGTAAGCTCCGAGAAAATTTAGTTCCCCTAAAATGCTTTCACGTTCAAATGTATAGACTTCCTGGGCAAATCAATTTTCCAGTTTTTGTCAGTGTCAGTCTTTTGGCCGCTTTTAGAATTTGGCCTACAATATATTTAAATTTAAATAAAGCCCCGAATTCTAGAAGAAGAGAATTAAGAGTGCAATTTCTCAAATCAACCAACAAATGCTCGAAGGATGACCAATTGATAATTTTCATTCTTACAATAATAACATCTTCAAGCTGAAATCAAACTTGAAGATGTTGGCTTGTAATTATTCTGGTCTTGCCCAAAATGGTGGTAAGAATTTAAAAATTTACATTTTTGAAAATTCTTGAATTTGTTTATCAAGCTGTGTCTCTGAAACGAATATTACTCCAATTTAGAAAACATGGAATACTCAAAATGGGCATTACTAAAAGGCTGGACAGCCATTTTGACTATCCATTTGTCAATTTACTTTAAAGTTTTTGATTGTGGCTTTATTATTTTTATTTGAATTTACTAAAAAAATAATCTACTCAAAATAAGAACGTTTGAAGGTTTTGCTAATTATTTAATTTTTGAAATATTTGTTCCAACTAAAAATGTGGAAATTCTATAAATTAGAATTTTTGAGTAAACAAATTTCGACGATATCTAGACTATTTCTAATTATGGTTTAGCTTAGAAAATATATTTCCATCAAAACCTTTATTTTATTTCAATCCTAAAGAAAAGTAGTTGATTCTTTGGTGACGCCTGTTAGGTAACAAAATAAGGATGTTATAGTAAATCATGATCAATGATTGGATATGACTCGGCCAAAAGAAGTCGAAGGTGGGCCAGTTTAAATCTGGCAATGCTGTTTAAATATCTGCCCTGTGCAGCTTTCTAACCAAGTCTGTTACTACTCTTATAGTTTCAAAATTATTAAGGATCTTAGTCCTCAAATTTGTTTATCAATAAGAAAAATGACAATGGAACGCGATATTTTAGATTTTATATTTTCTTATATCACCTTTAAAATTTTTGTTGCCCGTTCAGTTTATTTATTAAGTTATTCAAAGTATAATGTAGTGGGCCCCCGTCGTGTTGAATTCTTTTTCTCATTTTAATGCGTGAATCAGTGAATTATATTCGTGTTCAAATTATTTGTTTACGATTCACATTTATTATGTTATAATTTGCAAAATTATTCCTTTCTTTATTTAATATTCCAAAATGTAAATTAATACATTCCTACAGAAATTATAACCAAATAAACAACCACATTTACAGATGTACATATGTAAATGAATTTCAAGTTGTGGAATATGGTTCGTGTTGTATACACATAGACACGCATTTAGAAATGAGACGACATGTACACCTATCCAAATAAATTATTGCAAACTGCTCGGGGCAGTTTTGGTAATAATTTGCAAATTTGCATGTGAACCGCAAGGTGCAGCTGTTTTGTGTGTATGAGGGTTAATGATGCTCAGAGTTTAACTGCGCTATAATTACAGGACGAAAGTTTAACACGCGTTGTTCGTGTGTACACTGTATGCAAATGGAGTCTTGTCAGTAGATCGAATCGCTAGCATGTTGCTTGTGTGTATATCGCGACTGTTACAACTTTTCGTGCCAATACGTCGCCCGCCGGCTATGGAATTTGAGCGTCGATGAGCTTTTTGTAAACCATTTGTTGTATACTAATAATGGGAAATTACAATTTTATATATTTAAATATGCCTAATAAGGATGTAAACGTTTACAGTTCTAATTTTAAAATGAACATTAAATAAAACCGCATTAAAAAGAGCGTAAAGTTTAGAAAAACGATGTTAAATGTAAATATATGTGACAGATACATATGAAAGACAAATAACGACCACCTAGTATCATACTATTATACAGGTTATTAAAATAAAGTTGCCTTAATTATAAATATTGCTGGTTATTGTGAAAACGCGTTGTTGTCGACTTTGAATGCCTATAATTCTTTTCTTTATTATACGCCATTAAAGTCTATAGATTTGTCGGTGTGTTTTTTTATCTTTTCCTGATTGTAACATTAATAATGCATAAATGACAAACAATAAAACATTAATAAAACATTTTTCTGAATGTATTTAGAGAAGAAAAAAATGTTAATGCAAGTCAGGTGTTTCGCCTGTAACCAGTACGGACAATGTGGCTAGAAATCTTATAAAACATACTTAATAACGCTTAAAAGGCCATTAAAAATGAAAATATTAAACTGTCAAGATTTATTTTTCTATTGTTTATTTATTTGAATTATTATAATTTCAAATAAAACTTAATTTTGGCGCCAAGAGAATAACACGGGGCACTCAATTTAATTATCTTTGAATTTAAATATTGAAAGTTATAGTAAACCATGACCTTTGTGTTGCAAAACAGTTGACAGTATTCTAAAAACAACTGCAGGTTTATCTAGAATTATACAAAGCAAATAATTAAAAATTTTTAAAAACAAAAGAGGGTCAACATCTACCAACTACAGCAAATGTGGAGTCCCGCATGGATTTATTCGAGGATCTATATTATTTAAGTTCTACAAACTTATTTTATGTACACATCCATTCTACAGGGCAATATCGCTACTGAGAATTTGGAGAAATTTTGAAAAGTCGAATAAATTAGCAAACTGGATTGTTTATAGCACTAAAGAGAACACAAAATCAAATTGGTTTTCCTTTCTAAATCCATACAAATCATGATTCTGAAATTTTCATTTAAGTTTCTTTCAAATATTAATTTCAAATATTCTGAAAAACACAGTTAATAACCTATCGTTACTATTTTTTCCATTTTATTTGAAAAGTTACCTAAGTTTTTCTTGTTGAAATCAACTATTACATTTTATAACAAACATAATTGCAATTTTAAAATATTCAGAATTTTTAAAAAAACAAATGAAACTAAAAATAATATTTAGGGCATTTACAAAATAAAGCAACAATTCGTTCATTAAGTACATAAACACGAGATGAGTTGTAAGGCGCAAGCGAGATGAGTAAATGAAAGCGGAACACAGAATGAAAGCGAGAAGACATTCCAAAGCTTATTAAGCGCCGCGACGCCGTGCTCTGATTGGTCGTTAGGCTGAAGTGATTAGTAGGCGAGACTGACGCCGGAGCACGACCTGACCCAACATTGCCCGACTTGTTCAAATCAATTAATGCACCGATAAGTGTGTCAATGAACTACTTGATAATTTTAAAATTTTCTTTCGGGGAAACTTTATTTTACAGAAAAGTTGTTTCGATTTTGTTTTCATTATCCACATGCTTGGTATCAATGCTATTAAATAAGAAAAATTAAATATGAATCCTACCTTTTAGAAGCGTGCAGCCATTTCTTGATATCAGCAGTTTGATGCAGAAGAATGGAATGTCTTCTGGGCACATATTCGCTTACTAAAGGACGGTTAAAAGGAATATAACTTGTAATATATAAGGAAAAACAATAAATTATAAATCTCATAAAACAATGTGCTTGGTGCAAGAACATAAATAGCTAACAGAGGTCAAGAATTTATTTGGAGGTGTTTAAAAATTTATTATTGTAATCGACATAATAAATAATTCTAGAAAATGTTGTAGAGGAAGGTAAGCATGTGTGGAGGTCATGGAATGGAACCTGAGTAGGCGACGGGAGAAAGGCGAATGTTTGAGCTCTGCAAGACGTGCGTCTTCGGCGTCGCGACGTACACACGCGGTGTCGGTAGTAGTAAAGACGTGTAAAGAAGTCTATCTCGGTTGCCTTAGCGAAAAAATTGATGCTGAAGAAGGAAAACCCTAGCGCGTCTCTAGAAAACGCGGGGGAGCTTAGCTGAAACTAAGAAAATTGCGTTCGACTCTCGTGTTATCCCCACCCCTAATCTGCGCATGGCCAACATGGCTGCGTCGCGACGTCACCCCCATAAGCTCAAAAGCTCATTTAATGCAATGTTTTGCTTGTAATTACAGCTTTGAATATAATTGAGACGCGTTCGTATTGTAGAAGAATTTTTTATTCAAGTGGGTGCTCTTCAGTTTTTTTGTTTTGGTGTAGAAATTTTCGTTAAATTCAATAGTGTAAGTATTATATTCGGTTGTCCACATATCCCTCCTTTTCTATCGATTTTATTTCCTGAACATGTTCTGGCTGATAAACGCGATGGCGATTTCTCGATTTTTGATGCAGCATCTTTTCTAACAAAGAAATAAATCTTTTTCGTTAAAAATACATTCTCAAGTATAAACGATTATAAATAAAACCCTTAATTAATTATTCGTAATAGTTAATCACTGTCAAACAAAATTCTTTAGAATTTTGTTATTGCATCATATTTGTTTGTCTTGTAAACGTAAATGCATGTGTTCGTTTGTATTATTAATTATAAAATATTTAATTACAACACGAGTTTTGTCCTTGAATTTTTGCATTTATACTACAATCAGTTAAATAATGATTAATGAAATCACACACATCTTAAAGCAAAAGCTCTGTCATGATCGCAGGTACTGTTAAGCAAGTGAAAATTTTGATTTGTTTCTTGTAATAAGGTTAATTATACTTTGAAGCGTATTTTTCTAGTTTAATCATGTAATTAATGTTATAATAAATAATCATTTTGAATGTTTATTTATGAAAGTGAACAAAAACGTGTTGCTGATTGAGATCTTTAACTTGATTATTATTGCATGATTATGAACTATGCGCATTTTTCTTTACAGTAAAAATTGCATAATTTTATTTTACTTCTATCAGCTTGGCTTTTATTTCCCAAACGAATTTTCAGAGAGTAATTAACGATTTAAAGAAATTCAAGCTTCTTTTATGAGATTTTGAATTTTTCCAAGTAGCAATATTGAAAATCATATATCATAATATCATACTAATTGTTCTCGCTACATTTCAACGATTTCAACTGTCTCTTATTTAGTTCAATTTCATAAATTACCGTAGCTCAAAAAAAGTTTAGTCTAACAGTGCGGGTGGTATTATCTTGTAACTTTAGTTACGGAGTATAATGATCCATAAACAACTAATAGTAAAAGCATAGCCAATTATATTTTTACGTCAGAGCTAATCGCGCAATATTATTCTTAAAGTCTTAAAGATGTTGTCTGATGTTTTTAAAGCTTATTAATTCAATAATGAAATAAATCGAATAGATAAGCTCAAGTATATATTAAAGAATCAAAGAATATCATAGATTACCATCAAAACAACTTTCTCAATAAATTGCCAGTTCTAAAATATCTAAATTTGAATCTCTAGTAACATTAAGATTTTGCCAATTTGCAAGGATTTAAAAAACTGTCTTATGTTACTTATCCAGACCTATGTGCTGATCTGCTTTCTGCTGGTGTTAGCATAGTAAGAATTTCCGTGACAATATTACGCCATTCATCCAAAATAAGCCTGTGTTCAATATATCAGTCAACTGTAGTTATGTAACAGGAATATGTTTCGGCAAGAACGTGAAGATTTCTCTGGAATTTATACTCAATTTAGCAAACAATATTGAGCACGGGACACGTCACTTTCGAGTAAAAACAAATTTCTGAAAGTTTCTTAAATTGCATGTCATCTACAAAACATGAATTGACACTAAAGCTTTAAATCGAACCTAATACGGTATATTTACCAACATGTTGAATCCTTAGGGCATTTTGGATCAGTCAACTCAGTTCAAGCCATTCAGACTTATTACGGAACGTATCAAGCTTGTTGGTCAGATCTGTAGAATTTGGAAGTCGTTCTACATTTTTCATCGGATTGAGTTCGTTTTCTATCTTGCAAAATATGCCACCTGTATTTTCATACTGTATCAAACTTACTTTGATCGAGCCAGATAAGATTTAAAAATTTTGATTTTTGCGGATTCTGCGTAATTATTCTCTATGAATGAAATTCTCATTATCAGATCTTTGGATTTTAACCCAAACGTCGCGTTGCTATCGTCGCTAAAAGAAATACACATACAGGATGATTGATTAGCACTGCATCGTGCTTCACCATACGATTCTATCGGGTTCGTTTTTGAGATACTTCGTTTTCGGCAAAAATGGAATTCATTCTTCAGTGTAGAACCGTTTGAGAATAGTTTGAGATAGCTGAACGAAATTCTTCCTGGGATTGTAACTGCAAGGCTTCTGTTATTTTCAAAATTTTTATTACTCGCAAACCTCATCAGAGATGGTGAGTTTGGGGGGAAAAGTTTCAACACCCTATGTCAAAGATGGCACATTTACAGATTTTATATCTGTATAACTCTTTATCTTAAAATGGTTACTAAAAACACATGGTGAAGTTTAGTTAATGCACTACTAATAAATCACTGTAAACTAACATCACCGACGCTGTCGTCCACGGTTTGACTCATACAATGAAGTCCAATACCATGACGTAGCTAATAATGCCAGAGTACTGTTGACAAACTACAGTATATTATTAAGATGGTTATGGAATAAATATTGGATACCATAGCACAGAATAAATTATTGTGTGATCGCAGCATTCGGGTCTTCTTATTTTATTAACCAATTGGCAACACGTCTAACCGACGTCAAATTATCAGCTGGCAGGCTGTGTAAGAGGTAACCGTACACTGGAACGATCCTGTCCGTTGCCTACGTAATGCAATCAGCAAGTAGGTCTAGTCTAATGGCGACAAGTTTTAGATTTGCACGCCTACAATCTCAATCCCGGAGGACGCATATGTGCAATTTAGTTTCTCTTTGTCGATTGCCCTAGGGTAAAACTACAATTTTCAAATGTGCCTGAAAAAGAAGTAGTTCCAAGCCTGACGTTCTGCAGCTTGATCGATGTTGAACTCGTCAAAGTGCTGCATTTTTCAATATCTACTGAGAAATTTTCCTTTTCGGTGACAGAATTAGCTACTGTTTTAGCAATTCGGTTTTTTTGAGAAAATACTCTCCTCCGTGTAACCATCTGCTACAGTACTACTGGTCCACTTTTCATGTAACTTAAGTGTATCAAAGGAAGTGGCAGCCTCAACAAGAAGCGTAGACGAGGTACGACGAAGGCAATGTCCAGTACAGTCTTTTGAATTTTCCAAATTAAAATATTTGGCAATGACACAAGGTACATTTTCTAAGGTGTTTTTACCCAATGAAAGGGCTATGTATTTCCTATTTCGGTAGATTAAGAAAAACTTACGTTCCTCAATTCCTTTTGGCTGCAATGCGATGTACTATCTAATCAAACTTAAAACACCTATTTAGTCTTCTTCTAGAATAGTGAAAGTGGCTGTTTTGGTTTTTGGCACCTTAATCAGCAAAACATATCTTTTGCCTTTAATGTCTTGCCTTAAATCGCCAAACAGACAAATCATCAGAACTATTTATGCAACAGAAGGAACTTTTTTTTTATAAAATTCAATACTTGTTCAGCTTTTTGGATATCCATACGTGTCCATTGGCCAACATCTTGATAGATAGCACCAAAAGTGTCCATACGCAGTACTTATTCTTAGTTTAGCAAAATCGAGCATAGAGAAATGAGTTACTGACAAAACAAAATGAAAATGTCGTTTACTGGAGCTCGAGTTTTGTTTACATTGCTTAGAGTATTGCATACAGTATCAAAAATTCCAAAATGCTTTGAACCATACATTAGAGGATGTTAGCAATCTTTCAAATTGGATATGCTTAGTTTTTAATGGTCGATGAAAAAACATTCTGTTCAATTTATTTGGGCACGTTTGAAGATACGCTATTGAAGATTTCAGATTACCTAGCGTTTTGAATTTTTGCTCTTTTTAAGAACAGATGGATTTTATTTCAGAATTTGGTCATGACTGATGCCCATTTATTTCCTTCATTCCATCTGCCAAAATCTGATCTCCCTTGCGAAACTCAATACAATATCACCAAAGATCATCTTGTTGTTTGGAAGGTCATCTAGTTATAAGGACCTGTTTTGCTCTTATTATGAATTAAAAATGATATGACTACAAGTTAAATCTTACCATTCTTTTTTTGAATTGAATACTTTCTGAGGTTTGCAAACAGCCCCAAAATCTACTAATTGCATTTTACATTTGCTTTGTACAAAGATAAGAAATAAAGTCATGCATCAAAAATTAAGTATGCATAAGAATTCAAGCGCGTTAGGAGTCAGGCAAACCCTTTAATGTGACTAGAAATATGGTGATAAGTAATTTATATTTATTGGCCTCCTGACCCTTTCATTTGAATTAGTTGCTTAGCTTCAAAGAGCATAATTGTAATTGACTTTCTAAGTATAACCTTAACTATAGAACAAGCCATTGAGAAACTTTATTTGTTCAGGAAATTTAACCCAAAGCAAAATAATAACTCTGATAGAACTTTTATTGGTCACTTGAGTGCTAATACATTAATAATACCAAGTCGTCTGTAAAGTAGTAGTCAAGGAGGTTTCACCAAGACCTTTCGGATGATATATCAGTTTATCTGAACATGTGCAGACTGAGTCAGCAGCATAGGCTTTGTTTTAACTTTACACACTAATCTTTAGTTTTCAAATACATTTGGATAATTACATTCAATCTAGCATAAACAGTTGAATTGTATTTTGGACCATAAGGACACTTACTCAGACGTTAGACAATTATCTGATTATGTGACTAGAAGAATAAAACACAGTTGTTGCTGTTTATTACTTGCAAAACCCTTCCCTTTCAACTTATACCTTTGTAGTTATTAGTTATGGTCTATTCAAGCTGTTGTTCAAATTGTTTTTATGTACGTTTCAAATTAATACCAAGCGCAACATTGTTCATGGTTATCTAACTGAGTACATAAAAATTCTTTAGAACTTTTGTTTTTGGTGTGCAGGTTATCTTATGTATTTATAATGATACATCATTCCTAAATTATTGAAACAACCTAATTGAATTGTCTTAAGTAGCCCCGTACTGACAGAACAACTGGGTTGAGATAACTGATGATTACTGTCCTAGATTAACCTGAGCAAACTTGTCTTATAGCATAGGGTTTTGACCTTATAGAATTAGATTATCAAGTGGACCCAGTTATTTTTGACATAGTCATACGAGGGATACAAAGAAATTCCCAGAATACGTTTTTTTCAAAACATGCAAATTTAGCTTGAAGAAATTACCAAAAAGCACTGTCAAATCTAAGAGATGAAGATGACAGAACATCAAAAAACTTGTAGACACCATGTTCGATTTGACCTCGATTGACTACATCCTATATGAAGAATTGTAATCAAAGAACAGGACCAATTTTCCATCTAAAAACTTATTTTGTTAAGCCTTGTGGTGTTTTGAAAATCTTCAGAAAGCGTCTTGAATTTTATTAATTGTTTCAAATTTAAACATCTGTTACCAGTATCAGAATTTAATACTTTTTTTTCCTTATATTTATCGATGTCATTCTACTCCTTCACGTGTACCCTTATTTCAGGTCATGATGTCATAGTTGCCTTAATTTCATTTTACCTGAATAAATAAAGTGTTTTCATTCCGGCTCTATTCAACAAGGTAAAGGTGAAAGTGAGATACAAGAATCTCCCACGATTTCTACCGCCCTGGTGAAATAATCATAACCTTAAATTAGGTTAGAGGAATATTTTTAGACAATTGACTGCAAACGGGGGGGAAGAACTCTTTTTCTATAAATAATGTACAGCAATAAAATGATATTTCTAGGTTATTTAGTTATAAACAAATTGCAAATCACATAAAGAACAGCTTTAATTGTAAAATCCTGGATTGCCAGGAATATGTAAATATAAATATAAATACAAAGATGCATTTGAAATGGAAATTCGATATGAGCCTTGTTTTATTTTTTCCATCGATTGTAAAGCAAGGGTAATTCAGACGCATCAATCCGGTCCCTTTATGCGTTCAATTGAAGTTCATTTGAATAAAGTAACTGTAAGTAACGGCAGCCGTTACATAGCAGCAGCATAATCCAGGTACGCGTTCTTTTTCTATGCAGCTCGCCATGCAAATGACGTCAAGGGGCGTTTGACAGTTTCTGAATTATATTTAAATAAGGTCGCGGACCCCGATTGAGGCCTATTCTGAACATAATTTATCATTTTTCACAATCCTCTCGTTACCTGTCCTGAGAATTCTCACATTCCCTTTCATTTTCAACCCCTTGAATCTCACACACGCACACACAATAACGTATGCAGATGTCGTAGTCTCAGCACTACCTGCTGACTTCTTTTGCATATGGTCTACCTTGCGTCTAAGTGTCTCGTACCCTTTCTTAAGCATTATGTGTACCTCAGGTAGAACTACCCTCGCTTTTTGTATAGAGATAGACTGTCAATAGGTTCTAATGAAAAGCAAGGGTCGTTCTACAACTGCCGTCGTGTATGCAAAGCCAGCTTTACTTAATTTGAATACAGCAGTTCCTGTTCCGGACTAACCCTCTCGGCCCGTGTGATTTATGTTCAAGGTTGTGATGGGCCAGACGCGTCAGTTGGTCGACCGGGTTTTACTACACAAGGTATAGACTACTGAACAACCCTAATCTTGTATGAATAGTCACGACAATAAGATAACTAATCTCGAATTGTGTTAATTAATTATTTGAAGATAAGAAGCAAATTAACGACATTAACGACATTTTCTTACAGTTGATGAAGTAAGAAAGTACATTGCTGTGGAATTTATTTGTGTACCTACTTAGAAATAAACAGAAGAAGATTCAGAATATTTCCGGTTTATTTTTAAAATGAATATTTTTTGTTTTTGTGTCACATGGGTAAAATTAGATGAAATTGTCCCTTCGGGTATAATAAATATGCAAAACTTTATGGAAGTTTAATTTAATAACGTATGTATTCGGGGTGATTGTATAGCGATATGGAGATTAGATCATACCTTTTACGCCCTCCATATCCATAGAGATTCAGGCTTGATCGTGTTAGACGTTTTGTTTGTTCAAAATACCTTTCAAGAGTCTCTTCTTGCATAATTTATTCACGTTCACATTGCAGTGTTTAAATGGTAAACCTCGTTTTTGTTATCTGAACAAGGCTAATTGCGCGATTGTAATTTTGTAATTGTAAGTTCCTGAAAAACCACGCAGGTTAGTGCTGCCAATTTATGGCAATTACTTGTATCTCCTTGAAATTGCTAATTGGTGGATAAAAATTCGCATTAGATTTGTACATACAGTTTGTTTTCTTGCAAAATACGTACGTCAGCAGCCGAAAGTGGCATGGAAATGTTACTTTACAATAGAGATGACTGAGAAGAAGCTGCGATTTTATTTATTTTTGTTTTGTTAAGTTAGCATATGTCTCTCATTACACTACCAAACAAATTTGTTGGGTACAAGCAATTTTGTCTTGCTTTTTACTAAAATCTGAGAAATTGGAAATCAAATTGCAAAACACCTTTTTCGCTAAAGGCTTGTAGAGGAGCGAAAATTGCTTTGGCCATCTACGTTTTCTATAATCCCTGTGTTCGTATCTTCCTTCCTCCCAAAAAATTTGTGTACCTTTGGAAACGTTTCAAACCATATCTAAATAGTTCTTCATCATTAACTTTCCTCATATAGCTTGTGTCTGCATGTCTGGTAGAAACCACCGGAGAAGTTTAGGTTCTTCCTAAAGATAGTACTGATTACTATGAAAACTTTTTATTGGGCAGCTCTTCTAACTGTGGAAAATAATTTTTGTACTATTTTCCCGCACATCAATACTCAACACCTTTATCATTGGACGCAAATACTTCAGACTTTTTTGAAGTTACAATTTGAGCAACACTTTGATTTGGCCCTAGACAATTATGAATATCGCAGTCATTATTCGTTGAAAGAAAACTTTAATTTTTCATCAATTCTGATCTGAATTTACTGAGATATTATAAACTAATTAGGCTAGATGAAAGTTGATACAATCACAGTACATTCAAATCTAACGGTGATAGGAGTTGATAGACTTTTAAGATGCACTGCGATGCAGATGCATGAAGGCGCTAGATGCAAGTATTTGCAGAAATCCAACAGTTCCAACCCATGCGACAGCCTTTTATCATCATAATCTCATGGTGATCGCAACTTTAATTCGTGTAGAATAGAATGAGGAACAAAAAATGAAAACTATAGATTACAGCAGATACAAATACCTTTCCCATGTTTTTTGTTCTATTTCCATAACACTCTCGCCATCTCTTATACAGAAAGCTCTCTTATGCTTTTTGGTAAAATGTTGAATTTATGGTAAGCTTTAAATCTAAAAACCTTCATCCAGTCATTATGTTTGGCTGGCAACTAACATGAAACTGAGTTCCACGTTTTCTTCTGCATGGAACCTTTAGATCTAAAAGTCAAAGGATAGGTATTCTTTGCTGAAACTGAAAACTGGTAATAATTTGTACGAGTACTCAAACCGCTGAGACCATTTTTCCTTCTTGCTTGATTTCTTGTTTTTGAGATTCATGAAAAACGCATAATATTATAATGCCACATTCATCCAATAGCTTCTGAACTAAATTCAGCCCTACACCACTGAACCCTTAAGGAAACTGTGATCTTCCAGTGGCAGAATTCATGCCTATAGATACTAGATAAATGTCACAAGTTCTCAAAGACTAGGAAACTTGTAAAAAGGGTTCACCATTTGGAGCTTTTGATCATACGCTTCAGGGGACCCCAGATGAAGTAGTTTATCTAGATTGGATTAGAGACTGTCATGATCAGGCATTGGAATTTTCTTTTCTAATTTTTGATAGATTGGCAGAAATTCTAAAGTACGAGAAAATTATCCTTAAGAAAGAAAGAAACAAAATTGTGTAAACTTTTAGATATGTACAAGCAGCAGCGTTGTACAGTAGTTTTGTGCAAAAATAGAAATGTTTGATGACAATGAGAAACCTAATTTTGTATTGGTAGGTGAAAAAGGAATGTCATTAGGTTTAATTTGCTCATTTTGAGACGAGCTGCTCTAGACAAGTATATGCAGATTAAAAAGGATCTACCTACACTACTAAAAACACCACGGAAAGCCTTAAATGAGAACAGTCTGTCTGAGAATTTAAATCTCTGACTTCTTGATTGCGAACCTAGAATGGTTCTATTTTTTCCTTTCTGACTTAGATATGGTTTTGCAAAATTCCAAAAATTATTCCTTCTTAATTAACAGCTAGTTTTTCACGTCTAATAATAACTTCTGAACCAAATCTTCTAATTTCTGTCTTGCGATGGCGGATAAGAAACTGATTACGAAAGAAATCTTTTTGGTCAAACGTGCGAAAGAGCTGAACCAAACATTAGTCTATAGAGATCTGGGAAGCTAATCGTTGTCAATCAAACTCCATCGGGTTTATTTTATATGGTTGCAAAACAGATATCAGTTGAAGGCTGCAGGTCAAAAAAGAGTTGAGTCCATTTTATGTACTGGTATTTTCTGGTGGTAGCATTTTCAATGTACATTATAGTTATACATAAACAGAAATATTGAAAACTATCCCAGTGCTTTAATGATCTTAGATTTTCTTTTTTGTTTTTCCGCAAAATAACCTTTTGTTACTTAGCTGTTCTTGGATCTGTACTCTTCAGTCGGGTTGAGACCATACACGATTTTGCTTTTAATTCATTCTACATGCTACATATGAAGCAAGCTCTTTATACCAAGTCCGTAGCCAGGAATCGTGTTCGGGGGGGGGGGGGTGAAATTTTCAGGTGGTTAGCAGTAAAACATAAAAACATGATGTATTAATTAAGAATTACTTTATTTTATCGACGCAGTGTTAAAGAGCTACGCTCTGATGTCCAAGTACTCACTGGCAATGTCAACAGTATTCTGAGCAGCTTATTGATTATAGGAAACAATATTTGATCACAACTTTCAAGGACCTGGATGGCCGTGGCTGGTCGTTGTTCAGTTCTAAGCCATTTGGTTTTCCATACTGCGTAGTATTCTCCTGGAAAACTATAATTGTTCTCTGACAAAATTGTTTCATAAAAAGTTAAAACTTCAACAAAATCTTTTGCTTCATAATCGACACATCTTTTTGGAATCAGTCTTGCCAGAGAACTTAAAACGGATTTGTGGTTAGTGAACCGCTCAGTCAGATGGTTAATGGTATAATCTATTATTGGCAAAAAAGCCCGTCTAAACTACTCCTCTGCTGTATCAGCTTCAACATTATTTCGACGGGGCACGGAAATTTCATAGTCATCTCCATATAACTGTTTCGCTGCGTCGAAAACATATTTGAACAATTCTGAGTAATGATTGTCGGCGTTTTGACGAATCTGAGATAATGTACTAATCACGTCATCTACATGCTCACACACAATTGACAAATCACAGTCGACTCCTTGCAGGAATTTGCAGAGATTAACTGTTATCATGAAAATCTTTAACGCTATTTTTAATGTGATCAGAAGTCATCACTTTGTATGGCTGAAATCAGTTGATTGGCTGTTTGGAATGTTTCACGGTTTCCTGTCTGTTTTAACTTTTCAGGAGCCTCAGCAATAGGGATTAACAGCTCATCAAACCTGATCACGCTGTCATGTTTTTGAACCCAGCGTGTTTCACACATAACAACAAGATTTTTGAGTCTACTCTTTGGCATATTTCTTTCAATAGCTTCTTTTAGCACGTTGATGCCTAATGCTGAGGTACGAAAAATGATCTTTATTGAATGAATGGTACTCAAACAGTTGGACAAAACACGAACTTTGCACGTATCTGCAATGATTAAATTCAGCAAATGAGCGCTGCAGTGCACATAGAGAGCTAAGGGAAATTGTCTTGTAATTACCGCCTGAGCACCTTTAAAGCTTCCGCTCATAGCTGAAGCTCTGTCATAACCTTGCTCGATCAGAGTATTTAAGTTTATGCCAATTGGTTGTAAACGGCTCATAATAGTTAAAGCAATGCCTTCGCCGGTAAGGTCTTGAACTGGGACAAATTCTATAAAATCTTCCTTTAAACAGATTTTATCCGGATCGATATAGCGTACGTACAGTGACATTTGCTCAGTTCGCGAGTTATCGGGGGGTGATTGATCACCCAAATTACCCCCCGCCCCCTGTCTACGGGTATGCTTTATATATTGCAAGTCCCAAAGCCGATTTCGCTCAATTGTAGTAGAAAATATTATTTTTATGGTACCAGTCTTGTCTAACGGAACTTGTTTAATGATTTCAATAAGTAAAAGCATCTACACAAAGCTGTTCGAAGGCTCGCTTGAAAATCAGTCTGAAAGTGTTAAGATAACTGAAATTTATTTATTACTCTTTAGGATTCTTTGGGTGTAGCTCATATTTTTCATAAAATGTTTGGCCTTTTCTAACAGTACGTCTGATTCATTAATCGTTTTTGCTCAGATTCCACAATAATTGAAAGAGATGTTGCAAATCACTGGTTTTGCAAAGCACTTTTAGGTTTTGAATGTTCAAACGTGCTTATATAATTTTTCAAAACATTTTCTAAAGAAATACTTAGAAATTCGTTCCTTTGGAAGGTGAAGGTCCAGATTTTAACTATTTTGATTCTTATAGAAAGTTATTCGGGAAAACTTCCTTAAAAGAGATCACTAAACTTAATCTCAATGTTAGTCTTAAAAAGAAATCGTAAGACTGTAGCACTTTTGACATTATTGCTGTTGACTTCTTTAAAGTTTGACTTTTCTCTCACCATTCTATTTGAATTTTGAACTACTGCATGGTCTTGTCTTTTAATGTTCTGGAACATTCTAGCACGCAAAAATACTTACAGTTCAGATATTATTATCTTTTACAAGGCCATTAAAGTCTATTTCGCCTCACAATATAGAATCGTTGACGCTTGATCAACAGCTTATATTTTGGGCAAGACACTAAAATTTAAAAATGTCCTCACCATTTAGACATTTTTGGGAATGATCACCTAACAAACAAAAACCGATAAGGAACTATAAGAGAATCTAAAATATCATTGAGTTTTAGTTATTTATTTAGCGTTTTCTTATTTATAGGTTCGATGGCAGTAAGACATCTTCGTGGTTTAATTTTCATCATCTGGTATTTTTTAGGAAGTTACTCAGGTAGGTATGGCCATTAAAGTCTCTAAATTGGTAAATTGGCTAAACTCACTTGGACGCCTTGAGATGGAAACTCTAGAATTTTTAGCAAATTAAATGAATTCAATTTCAGTCCAACCACAAAAGATTAAATGCTGATTCTTAAGAATTTAGATTGTAATCCATGCAATATGTAAAATTTATATTTGAGTTGCTAGGCTTCTTTAATTTCTTTAAAGTCTCGATAACGATCTTTTTGATATGTTAATGATAAGTTACCGAAAACAATTAATTTTACACTAAATTGTATTTGAAAAGAAAAGTCATGAAACTATTTGAATAATTAAAAACTCATACATTAAATATGTATGAACCTAATAGTTTATTCATTGTTTCCCATACAAGTGTCTACTAACAGCTAACACTACGCAACAATTAGTTTAAGATAAAATCACGACCGTACACGCACTAATATTAAATACCTTAGCTGTTATTAAATCTAGTATTTAAAAAAGTAGTTTCTAATTTTTACTATCATTACAAAAGACAGTAATCTCATTATTCTGTTAAGAGTTTCCACTTGGATGAAGTGACGTCAAACTTATTTCCCGTGAAAAGATGTAGATGAATAAAAAATTATTGAATATTTAGATTACACTTTAAAATATGTAAAGAAAGGCTGCTATTTTTTACAACAGACAGTTTGTAAAAATTAATTGCTATGTATATTTTATCTTAATAAAGTTAATTATTGTTTGTCGAGTTTTATTTATCCTTACCTTCTGTAAATAAATAATGTAAGTCTTTTATTCAATTCATAAGAGCACCTGCAGTACAAATTCCAGATCATATCTCTTAGAAAGTATTCTAGGAATTGTCTTTATATTTTTTATTTAAAGTTTTGTACATAAAAAAAATAACAACAAAGACTGCATATAAAATACTTGAAAAACTAATTTATTCATTACAACCCTCTGATCTCATTATATCGGCACACAGATATCTTGATCGGTAGAAAAATTACCATTTCTTCCGCTCCAAAAGACATATCTGTTGAGCCGGAAGTGATTCCCCGTGACACATCCAATCTACCACTCCACCAGGCTCTACCTGCGGACAAAGATCGGTTTGTATACAAACGCTTTTTCTGACCTCACTTTTAAGTGGCCTAATCGAACCTTTCGATTGCATTGTAAATACTGTTTATTGGGTCGATTGACAGATAAGTGTAGTGTGGGATTACCTTTATGTTCCTCTCTACCTTTCGAATTAAGATTTGCAAGTGCCTTATTAACATAAAAGTGGACATCATCTGAAGAAAAAATCATTTTATTAAACATCTTCGAGATTGTCAATATCTCATTAATGATTGCGAGAATTACCTTGATCCTGCAATATAAACATGTTTAATATTCAATTTATATTTATTTATGCAATAAAATTTTTATTGTTGAAGAAAGTTATGTGTAATTTTTAGTTTATTTGTTAATAACGTATAAGTATGTGAGGGCATAAATGACATTAAGTAAATCAATTTGTATATTGCAAAATTAGATATTATAGCTAGGCTTGTTTATTAGTTAGGTAAATTATTGTCAATAAAATGAAAAACAAACTTGATTTAAGGTTATTAAAAATTATTGAAAATTGGTTTCACTTTATATTATAATGAATTTTATTGTGTTGTAAATTTTGTAAACTTTCAACAAACTTTTTCACTTTTAGGAAAAAAAAATTTATAATTTCGTGTTAATTTCATTTTTATTACACAAAGTGGCAATTAATAATCGTGAGTTAACCATTAAAATATTAGGTAGTAGTAAATATACAAGGCATGTCTTATGTCTCAAAGAATATGTTGTTTTACAAACCTAACCTAACTTTTATTGATGAATTTAATCTATAATGGCAAATTACTTAATTTGTTAATGACGTAATACTAATTTAAGACAGGCCTTGTTAATATTCTTATGGTCAGTTTGATGTTTTTTTTTTATAATTGAGCATCATTGTAAACAAAGCAAGGACACGATAAGCAGTAAAAGGTAAGTAGTTACATGGTAGAGATTTATTAAACTTGCAAAAGTGGTTTTCAAAACTGCGAGGCATTTTTATAACAATTATGATTGTAAAACCACTAAGGAAATACAGAACGCCCAGTTAAACATATTGAATGCCACGCATCAATTTATCATGAAAACACCAAATGGTGGCAGCGCACTATAGCAACTATAAAGCCTTTTTTATTTTGTTAAAATTGCGTTTGAGATTAAAAACACAAGACATGGATACAAGTTTATTTTATGTATTACAATAATTGATCAGTGCAGCCCCCAGGATCTGGTACGACAGATAAAACGAATTGTCAAAGCAAAAGAAGGGTAAGTATTTAGATCAAGATAAAAGAACTTCGAGGTATATAACCAAGTTGTCTTAAAGTCTGAATAGTTGAAAGTTTAATTTCTTATTTCTAAATTTAAATCTTACCTAAATTGATTAATCCAGACTGTAGAGTTTTACACATTTTTGTTTCGTTAAATAAGAATAAATAAATGAAAAATTTTTGATTTATATTTATATAATAAAAGAAATATTTTTTTTAGATTTAAGCAATGAATTAGAACATTATCATATTGCACAAGGTAAGTAATTAAGAATTATATTCCGCAAAGCATCGAGATACTAAAATTTTTTAGATGAATTGAGCAGTATCGCAAAGTCCTCCTAGATGTCTCCAGAGAAACAGACAGAGCATTTTATATCAGAGAGTTATTTAGGTGATTGTTTTATAAATCACCGAAGTAAAAATTTATGTAGAGCTGAAAAATTCCCTGTAGCAACATATCTCAGCAAAATTTGTTAATTTACTAATATTTACCAGCATAATTAAATTTCATAAAGTAATATATCAAACGCTTGCCGATATGTAAAGTGTAAAACTCGAAAACAAAAAATAAACTGAACTTGCTATGATAAAAAAAATAACAGATATAAACAAACTAAAACAAGTTTATAAATAATAAAATATTCATATACTTATTGCAAGCTTGGTTTGCCTATATCTCAATTTTTAATGAAAATGTTTACAATAAAAAAATACGAAAAATTAGTCAACTTGCTCAATTAGAAATTTTATTATAGAAAAAAAAACAAATTTTAATTTATAAACTACGGTAATCTCTATTTCTTATCAATTATATTATTAATTTAATTTACTATTTAATAAAATAATTTATATTTAATACAAATTTAAAAAGAACATAACATTTAATAGTTTTAAATGACTCAACTTTTATTTCACCCTATAATTTATTGCTGAAAATATAAAAGCTCTGGTTGTACCGCCATCTCACTGGAAGTAGCCGAACGATTCAAAGCTTGAGCTTTTTTGTTCCTAATAATAAATAGCAACCTTCAGCTACTTTGGTATGTTGAAACTTGAAAGTAGTACAGGACAGGTTGGTTGATTTAACAGGATGGAGTTTTATATTTTTTCTTATTATATGAAATTTATTCATTAATTGTGCCTGCTATGAAAATATAAATAATAAGGAATATGACAGGTTAATTACTTTAAAACAAGGAAATTTAATTGAAGGCAATATTTCTTCTTTTTAAAATTTAGTAAAAAATAAAAGTAAGAGAAAAAGTAAGTTCACTTTCTTAAATAGAATAAAAAGTATAAGTATGCAATAAAAACGAAAACAAAAATATCAAAAAACTTGTTTTGGTATTTTAATGAGGAATTTTCTATTCATTCATTCATTCATTCATTGACTCATTAATATTCATTTTCTTTGGATACGTTATTATTCATTTACTAGACTAATTTTAGCATCTGAAGTTTAATTAAAGAAGTTGTTTGTACTAGAAGTTTTTCCTAAACAATAAGGAGTTTTCTGTATACATAAACATAGATAAATAAATAACCAAAGGTGAAATTCTTATTTTATGCCGTTTATCGCACCCATATTGCATTTAAAAATTATTAATTCAGTATCAATATTTATCAATTTGACAACTTATTTGGTTCTTATCTAATCTTACTAAATAATATTTCCTTAAAAAAATATTTCCGGAAACTCCAATAGAGGTCTTCCAAGTTGTTTTTATATTTGAAATTTTAAGTCTTACTTATTTTGTTTTCTGGATCCTACTTTTAAGTAATAAAAAATAATAAAACTCACGGAAAGTCTTTCGTCTCAAGAATTTCCTTATGTTCTTAGTATTTTAAATTTGTTAAAGTTTCGGAAATGGAAATGTCTTTGTACAAGGGAGTGATAACACAGATTTTGTGAGAATTGGGTTTGTAAAACATAATCTCGAGTTCTAATTATTTTAGTGTACCTGCTGTGAATCGCATAAACCAATTTCGTTATTACGCGTACACATGGATGCTCTCATTCTTAAGACATCTTTCTGAATAGAGTACTTATCTGTCTTCAAATAGACAAGGCGTGTTATTTTCACATAAATTAAATACTTCAGGAAATTGTTGTTTGTTAAATGGAATTATATTTCAATATTTTTGAATAATTTAATTTAATGCTTCAATTTTTGTGGTAAGATGTTTGGAACATTACATAATTTTGGTTATAGTGCTTGTCCTCTAAGGTTCCTTAAAATCCGTGATAAAGACTTGCATTTTTGCTGATATGGTGACAACACTGATTTTAAACATTACCGTGTCCAAGATGTAGTTGCTTTTAAAAGACAGTAATCTTGGAAAATCAAAGATTAAAATGAAGACAAAAATTGATCATTGATTCATCTCTTTGATTTCTGAAAATCCATAACTCCGAAACGGATTGCCCAAAACTCATGAGTTAAGTTTTTCTTGACTATGACTTCATGTAAATTCTTGATGAGAATCTGTACTTTTGGAAATATATCAGAAAGAGCAATTTTAGCACGATCGTCTTCGAAATATGGTTGCTCAAAATATAAAGAGAAAGTCATAATGAGGCCAAAAGCTAACGAAAGCTTGCTTCAAGAAATTTACAACGATTCCAAGTCTGACCCTGCACACCAAAAACAACAAAACGAGAGTTTAACGATGACTGTTTATCGTTTAGCTGGATTCCCAAAAAACCATAAGTCCAGAAAAAATTACCCAAAAGATCTGAAAAAACTATTTGTCTCTCTCTGTATAATCAAAATTTACAACCTTGCGAAAGTCAAAGATCAAAATGAGTGCAGAAATTGATCGAATGAAAGCTTGTTTCGAGAAACCTATAACGATTTTAAATTTGGTCTTGTAGATCAAAATCGACAATTTAAAAACGTCTCCTTGTCATTTCCTGAGATTTTCAAAAATCTACAATTGCTTGGCAATTTGCCGAAACGATTTTAAAAAAGTATTTGTTTTATCGTCTGTATAACAAACATAACATGACTTTAAGACAAAAATCAAATGATTGCAAATATGTATCAGAAGGAAGCTTGTCTCAAGGAATTTACAGTCACTCTGGTCATTTTTTGAGATTTTCTAAAATCTATAGCTACGAGACAAATTGTTTAAAAGATTTTTAAAAGTATTTCTTTCATCCTCTGTCTAATAAACATAACATGACTTTAAGAAAGCCGAAAATCAAAATAATTGCAAAAGTCTATCAGAAGGAAGCTTGTTTCACGGAATTTATAATCTTTCTGGTTATTTTCTGAAATTTTCAAAAATGTATAACTGCGAGACAAATTGACTAAAAGACTTTAAAAAAATATTTGTTTCATCCTTTGTATAACATGGCTTTCAGAAAGCCAAAAATTAAAAAAGTTGCAAAAGTCTATCAAAAGAAAGCTTGTTTCAAGGAATTTATAATCACTCTAAATTTGGTCCTTTACGCCGAAAACAGCAGTATTACAGTTTAAACTTTACTACTTGCACAGCCAGACTGAAAGTTCAGATGCGACAATGTATGCATTGGGCCAATTTTGGTAAGAGTAAATTTCAACTTTGATAGATCACCATCTGCATTATATTCACCTTGTTCCACCAAACATAGAATTATAAAGACGGGCTATCAGCACCTGATTTAGAAAGTAGCGTTTCTCTTGGTCGGGCAAAAAGCTAGAGAGCCTTGCTCATAACACTTGTCTTGTAGACAACTTGCCAACTTGAGATTTTATTTTTTTTTTAGAGCGGAATATTGCGAGAATTGCAAACGATTACGCATTGTTCTGTCATAGAGGCAATATTACAATTCTTCTGTCGTATTTTACAATATTTCGCGAAATTTTAATTCTAAATAAACTACCAATGTTCTATCTTCCACTAATCGAATGTGTTGTGCAACAGTAATCTGTGATGAACTGTAAGCAGTTTAAATCAAAACAAAGAAGATGAACAGTGTTGTCAAATTAAACATTTTGATCTAGAACAGTAAAGATAATTCTGCTGCTTACTTCTCATGTTTTGCAAAAATCCATAATTTTGGAATGAGTTACCCAAACGATTCAAAACAAATCTTCTTTTGATAATGAATATGTATAACCTAGAAAAAGTCAAAGATCAAACTGAAGGTAAAAGCTGACTAACATTTAAACAGTTTCATTTTTTGATGTTTTCCCAAAAAGTCTATAAGAATATTTATTGAGATAAAAATTGATAAAGAAGATTTTCGTTAGAAGGAATTCCTAATCATTCTAAAACTGCAACATGCAAGTATAAACATACACGATTTTGGGAAAACCAAAATGAGGGCAAAAATTGATTAAATAAAAACTTGGTATTAAGAATTTCTAATCATTTTAAGTTTGATTCCGCAAAGAGCAACATAAGATAATATAAAGACAAAGTCCTATTGTCCTCCAGGTATGGAGGTATGATGATCAGTGCTTGTACGATTATTTGAACAAATTTTGGGGAGACATTAGGACTTTATCTTTATATTACATTAAATACGAGGACATATAAGCCCCATTAAAAGTTAGGACAATTTTACATTTCCTACTTTGGAAATATTAATATTTGAGCAACACAAGCGTTTAAAGATGGCTACTTGTTATTTTGTTGAATTTCAAAAACATCATGTTCAGAACCCAAAGGATCTAAACAAAGAATTCGTCTCCATCTCTCTGTATGATGGACATACATAAGCTTGGAAAAGTCAAAGATCAAAATGGGAGGAACAATTGATGAAATAACAACTTGTTTCAACAAATTTCTAATAATTTCAAAGTTCAGCTTTGCATGTCGACAAAGAGCAGTTTTGAAAAATCCATAACTCCAGAACAAATTGCCTAAAAGATTCTGTTTCTGCATACTTGGTAAAAGTCACAGATCAAAATGAGAGTAAAAATTGATCACATAGAAGCTTGTTTTAAGGAATTTCTAATAAACTCAAATTTGGTTCTTCGTCAGAAACTACAATATGGGAGTTTAAAGATGACTACTTGTCATTGTTTGGAATTTTTGAAAGTACATAACTTAAGAACGAATTAACCAAGAGGTCTGGCAGACACTTGTTTCTTTTTTGTGACCTTGGGAAAGCCAAAGACCAAAATTTGAAATAAAAATCTGCTTCAAAAAAATTACGATTCCCTTGAATGTTGAAAAACGATAATAAATTAAAAAACGTACTCGTTATCTTTGGTAGCCTTCGATAATCCATACCTCTGAAAAAAATTGCCCAAAGTACGTGGAAAAGGTCGATTTGACTTATTTCATGTCGTCTATCAACAAAACTTTCGATTTGTGCCCAAGATGACCTATTTATCTGTTTTGAAGGTACCATTAGCTAACAATGAATTTGTTTTCGTTTGGTTCTTCCTTCTATTGAGAAGTTTTATCATTACCAGAAAAATACACAATAGTCACATGCAGGGGATAATTGATACTGATTTCACATTGTAATGAGATTATATGTCTCTTGGTGTTTCACATCGAAATTAACAATTTATCTTCAAAATGAAAAGAAAACCGAAAGCAAAGAGTTTTCATATCTGTAGATTAATGTCCGGATCGACGCAATATAAATGTTTTTAATGAGTATCATGTATTCTGTTTTGCCAGATAGCATTTCTGAGTTGGAGAAAGCATGCCCTGATGCTCATGTAAGAGAATGAATCTGAACTAAAACAAGTAGTCGGATTGTGCGCAGGTGGAATTGTGATAAGACAAACTGTGTAAGTGTAAGCCTAATTGTATTGGTCAGATTTTATAAGTCACAATGACCTATAGTCGACCAAACCTAACTTTCTCAAGGTGTCCAATTAGAGCACAATTCTTTAATTTAAAAACTAAACAGCGATCGGAATCTTCTTGTAAAAGATACAGAAAATCTAAAAAATTCTCATTTAGGGCTACAAGTTGCTAGAATAGAACTTTTGAGTATAACTGTCTAGATACATAGTGAAGAAGGGTCATAGAAGTAGTAACTGGATGGTCTTTGTGATAATGATAACTAATACTACATGCATTATATTTTTGAACCAAACTTCTTGAGATAAAACTAATGGTTAGTACATTATGACTTACACAATTTTTGATGAAAACGGAGAATTTAAACCGATTCTTTGTCTGACAAGTATAGGTAGGCAAGATTAAAGATCCTTTGCTAAACAACTGCATTTCCATTGATTTAAAACCAAGAAAACTTACACTCAAACCTGTTCATAGTAACAAAGTCTAACATTATGTTATGCTATCGTTATGGTAGAGACAGTTCCTAAAATCTGCATCATCAAAACAGAAAAGTCATATCAGACAAGATATTTCTAGTTAGAAAGGGGAAAAGGTGTCAAGTAAGGCAAGAACCAGCTCATCTTATCTTCTTTTATCTTTTGTCTAAAATTAATGTCAGTTTGAAACTAACAGGTGAGAAGAGAAGAAGAATTGTTCCAAATTTAAACTGAATATCTGACTGTCTTGTCTAATACCATATAAAATTTCCATCCAATTCTATCATTTTTTACCTATTAACCATACTTATGTCATCTAGGTGCCAGTTGATGATAGTTTTTGAAAATCAATCAAAATAAGAAAGAATCAATGCGCTAATAGCGGCACATTTAAGCAAAACGAATCTTGTGCCATTTAAATTTTCTTTATATCAGCGAAGTTATAAAAGGAAGCATTAATTTGTCAATCGTAAATTTTAATCTATTTCTATATTCCCATTAACTTTACAATTTCACAAGTCTCGTAATCTTCAGGAGTTATTTATTGTTTCCAGATAGTATACGAAATTTGTCAACAAGATGGTGATGCCAGTGATGCCAAAGTATGCCAAAGATATGATATATTTTGCAATATAAGTAAATTGATTTAAAATCGCGTCTATTCAAATCAATATATTCGTACTATAGGTGTAATGTAAACAAATCAGCTTGAACCTGCATCAATCTGATTTTTAATCACACCGTGCAATAGTATAAATAATAAGTTGTTAATGAGAAAACTTCACAGTTTGGAAATTGCAAAATACATAAATAGAAACATCTTCCACAAAGTTTATTGCTTTTTATTAAGAACTTGATGATAATCTCAATTGAAAAATAAAGGATGCGTCCTTGAATTAAAGGTAAGTGAAACCATACTAAATAAAGTCAGTTCCCTTTTAGTAAAATAATTAAATAATTTCTATTTTAAATACTACCCACGCATCCGATTATAACGGCAAGAAAAATATTTTTTGTAATAAAAACAAACAGAAAACAACGTCAAGAAATTATAATAAAAGAAGAACGCTAAATTAGAATCCCATTTATCGAGTTTTCAAATTCAACATTTTGTCACAACGTTTTAAGTGGTTTTTGAAGTGAACAGCATAAATAATAATTGCTTAATTACTCCGTCATCTAAAGATAGAATCCCGGCAACGTGTTCAAGAAACACAAATTGGCAGGGGCATCTAAATGAATGGTTTATGGCACACAAATGTCGTCAAATAATTATATCCGTTGAGTGTTCTATATTTTCAGTTTCCCTCTTTGAAAGACGTTTCTCTTTGTTATTCTTTAATTAACGAAGTGTCCTTTCATTTGAATGTCTCGCGGCAGACCATCTTCTAATTGAATGAAAATAATTAAACTCCCTTGATACATTGAAATTTTTATTGAAAATTCAATTTTAAATGAAATTTCTTAAATTGACTAATTACTTGTTGTAAACACTGGTTTAAACTCTGCATACGTTTACGTGAACATAATTTAGTGCTGTATAGAGCCGAACATGAAAGTGCAATGTGATCTCTTGCACATGTGGACAATTGCATCACGACCTCCTGTCAAGCTTGATCTATGGAGCTATAAAGCAGATGCTTTGGCACCGTGAACAAAGAGCCTGGCTGGGTCAGTAGATGAGGACCATCTTGAAATTTATGCTAGTGTGACATGTGCGTTCCACTACATAAATGCAATTTGAGGTTGGAATTACAAATTGTTGTTATAAGTCATTGGAGACTTATACAAATGGGTAGTTGAAATTTCTTGTACAGGTAAATGGGACCATTTCTCATATGCTAAAAACCGTAAAGTACGGAGAGGTCGTAAATCGCGTAAACCTTTCAAGAGGGCACAACCAGGGTGTGTAAATCAAAAGGTCACCAACTGCTACAAAATATATTGCGATTATTTAATAAGTTTTATTGAAATTTTTACGAAAAATTAACTTGCCTGAGAGTAGCAAGATTTACAATTCCTAAATATATCTCTTCTTACGGATGCTTACACTCACTCAGACATTTAAATCGAATGAGCAAACTTAAGGCTTTATAACTAACCCGCAAAACTTAGCTGGGAATTTCTAGTCTTATTATGGTGTTATTGTAAAAGATATCTTGATGGAATCTTTAACAAAGCGCATAGAAAGATAAATGTTGCATCTACCCTAGTATTTTCAAAGATGAGAAATAAATTTGCAAAAAACCAAAGTTTTTGGACGACTTCAATTTTAATTTATGGGAACAGAATTTTTGAAAAAATCTCTCTGAGATTGTGTGACAATTATTTTTCTATGCACTTTATTAAAAACCCGATTAAGATATCTTTAGAAATAACGCAATAAAATTGTCGAGTAAAAGTCAAGTTATTTTTCGTGGACGGCCCGCGGGCCAAAAGCGAGCTGTACAGCTCAGGAAGAGGTTTATACAACCCGCCAAAACATTTGAAAATTGTGAAACAAAATTTTAACTTTTCTTTTTTGTTTTCGTTTGACTCTTCATAAAAGCTTTTCCATTCCCACGTCCCATAAATACCATCCATCGATTGCAAAATAAGAATTTAAAATGAGCGATAATTTATCTCTTCAGATGCAGTGAGAAAATAAAGCAATATCTCATAGCGTAGTATTAACGGTCTAAACAGCCATTAAGTGAGGTTATGATTCAAACTTGTTAATTTCCAGTTAATTCATAAAATTCATTAATGTAGATATATAAGCTATAAGCTCTTTAAACATAAATATTTATAAATTTATAAACCTAATTACTTCAGTAGCAATCTGAGTAAATCATTATTCAATCATTGCTTTAAATTATTTATCACGAGATTAAAGTAAGTCAGTAACAGATAAAAATAGCAGATACGTATGTAAGCTTTCCTCAGTTTACATAATAACCAACCAAGCTACTACATGTAGTAAACAGAGTTTTCTAGCAATATGTTTACTTAAATATCAATTGCATGAAACTACTAAATGGTTTTGTGCTATTACATCCTAATTTAAATGCGTGAAATTTAGTTTAATAATGCCCAGTATAAAAGGAACTCTTGTTTGTCATGAGACTGTCTTATCTCAGTTATAGGAACATATTCTTTTTGGGTTTTCAACCTGTCTCTGGTGCCCAATGTAATATATTAAAATTTATGAAAAAGAAATTAAAATCTTGACACTTGCAACAATTTTTATAATGCCCTGTACAATCATACAGCTTCGAGAATTTTAGTATTTAGTTTTATACAAAATCTCTTTGCTGTTTACATAAGTAAGAAGTAATGTAACGCGCCACCAATTGAATATACCAGAGAAGTCTTGAACGGTCTAGGCGTCGCGACCGTCGAATGTCGGAATAGGCGCCGCCCTGTCTCAAGTTCAAGATGGGCAAGAGAAGGTCATCGGCTATTTTAGCAAGATTCTGTCCAAGCCGGAGCGTAACTACTGTGTGACCCGTAGAAAAATGCTTGCAGTCGTAAAGTCCATCGAACATTTTCATCAGTACCTCTATGGCCGAAGCTTCCTATTGAATACCGACCATTCTACACTCCAATGGCTGCTGAAGTTTAAAAATCCTGAAGGCCAAGTAGCAAGATGGTTCGAAAGGCTGCAAGAATATAACTTCGAGACTGAACATCGAGCTGGGTGTAGCCATCGCAACGCTAGAAGGCCATGCCCTGAAGATTGCAAACACTCGCGAATCGAAACTAAATGAATACCAAGTACGACGCACCACAGTTGTTGATGACCATTGGGAGCCCGAGGAAATTCAGAAAGACCAAGAAAGCGATCCTGACTTACGCTTGGTATTGGAGTGGAAGACAGTGGATCGTAGACCGGCGTGGGAAGAAATAGCCCAATACGGCTCGATTGTGAAAGCGTATTGGGCACAATGGGACTCACTGAGAGTCCAAGATGGTTTCCTAAAGAGAGTTTTAGTAATGAGAAAAAAAGTTAAAGAGGAAGTTGATGGATTATAATTATATATAAAAAATATGACGAACTACAACAAAAGTTGGAAGAACAGAGATCGAAGAAAGTAAGACTACAGTGCTGGAGATGCGGTGAGCAGGGTCATCTAAGAAGAAATTGCACCAAGAGTGGTACAGCTAGGAATAACCAGCATCAAGAGAAACTAGTGTGGGTTAATGTAGAGGGGCGAACATCGACCTCCTTAAGTCATGTCCCGGAAACTACCATTCAAGTGGCTTCGTTACGGTATCAACCAGACAGTTTTTACATCTATGGCAGTATTTTTGGGAAGACATGTTCGTTATTGATCGACATGGGAGCAACAAAGACAATAATCCGTCCTGATGTTGTTGAAGATAGAGAGCTACAATCATCAAGAATCCGGTTGATAACAGCTACGGTTGAGCATGCCGATTTTCTTGGGGAACTGATGGTGGAGATGGGAATTGGTTTCTGGAAATGGATTTGTTGAAAATAAATATTAAAAATAAATAAACGTTTTATTAAAAACCATCTACTTTTATGACATTGGATATATTCTTGCAGAGGCGGTCTCACATTTGCAAAAGCCTTTTAGATAGTAGATTCTGATGATTTGGATGCTGCTATAATTTTATTAAATCCTCCACCTCTTCAAACCTTAGCTAGCTAACAGATAAAGACTACGGAGAGAAAATAAAGATGGTTTTGTTGATGGTCAATCTGAAATCAATTAGGAGCTGCAAAACCATTAAAAATTGTTGGAAAACTGGAAGATTGATTTGGACTAAGAATCCTGAAATATTGCCAAATTACAGAACATAAATGAAACTATAGTTTACAAACCAAACTTAATGATTTAACATCAACGTTTTATCAAGCGCAGGATAATATAGAGAAAGCTCAAACTGCGCTTTAAGATGTTGACAAAATCTTCATATTGCAATTAGTACATATATTGGAAAACTGAAACGTATTGTGTAATTCCAACTGGACATTAGTAACCCAGTTGTCCTACTATGGCTTGGTCAAGTAAGAAGCGGAAGATTGTTCGTGCAGAGAATATCTTGTTACGAAAGCCAAAGAATAGCAAAGTAAGCAAATGGTGAAGCTGCCAAAAGCTGTCCCGTTAACCGCAGAATCCACTGTTTCCAAATCCGCTCTTCAGTCTAGCTCTAGTAAAATCGTTGTACTCACTGAGCCAGAAGGAAGATGTTTGATATATTTGTCTTGTCTGATAAAGCATTTCATTAAGGAAGAATTAATAACTGAACTGAAGCGAAAAGTGTAGAAGATTATTATTGGAAGATCCAGCTCAAAGGATGAAAAATAAGCAAACAGAAGGCAACAGCAAGAAATAAATAGCATGCATTTCCATCTTGGATTTTTGCTCTGAGGACAGTCGCATCATTTTTTATGTGCTGAGTTGCTGCATCGACACCATCTGAGGCTTCTGGACTGCTAACGTGTTGGTACGGATCTCATTTGAGAGGCTACTTTACCCTAGTGGAATATGCTATTTCCTCGATATAGGGTGTATCGTCATGGTGGGCATTTCCGAACTCTTACTGACCTGACCAAAACTTGATATGAAAATTATAATTTATAAATGGCGTCGTTCTTGGGCCGTCATATTTCTTAAATAATTTTCTAAAGTTCAAGTTTTAAAAAACGCCATTTATCTATTGCTTAGGAAAGGTTGAAGAAAGGTCCTTAGATACGAGTCGTTGAAGACTTATTTTGGTATACTTTCACGGTGTTTATAAGTTTTAAAGCGGCATTGTTCACTCTATCCGTTTCTGTTTTTTATCGGGAAGCTCCCTTTGTAATATATTGCTGAACTACCATGGTGGTTCACTTTTTTCAATCTATCTAGCATTGTGTCTTCCTACAGGGTCCTCCTCAGATTCACCCTGATGTTCTTGTAGACTTTCTGATTTTTGATTAGATTTTGCATGGTCCTCGAGGAGCTTTAGAAGTTATTTTCGGTTTGTCATGGTTATCTTAAATCTTTGCAGGTTTCTGCATTCCTGTGAGACCCTTAATTTGTGAATGGCTCAGATTTCTGTAAGCATACAGATTGGTTAGTCTTTTAGGTTTTTTCAGGCTTCCAGTTGTAATTGTAATCGTCAAAATATATTTCAATAAATATTAAAATTCAATTCCAAATCAAAATTCTGGTAAAAATGCTTTTTTCCTATGCATAATCCAAATTTCTACATCATTTTTTGTACAAACTTTGCAGAAATATGGAAATTCAGACACGTGTGAAAGAATGTAAGGTTTTGAATGTACAACTATCACGTACTTCTCTGTTCATTGAAAATAAAACAAACAATTGACTATGAACTGAGATGCGAGCAGACGTTAATATCACGATCAAAAAAGGTACAAGTGACTCGCCAAATCACTGTAGTAAATAAAAAATTACATAAGAACAAACGTGGTGAAAAATATTAAAATTGTGCCTATGTATCGGATTTTGGCATTTCTTTCTTAAAGTATTGTATTATCCTTATTCTAACAAAATAATCAAATTTCTTTGAGACCACAATTGAGAAAGCCCAGAAATACAACAGCAAATGTCTAAAGAACTGACCATTTGTAAGAAGCTGGCTAGGTTCCTAAAGTTATAATTCAACTTATAGTCTGAAAGGTTAACTTTAGATTTATTTGCTTGTCTGGCTGTTAAATCAGCAGTTTCCAGCCTACGAACGTGGAAAATTAGTAAGGTATAACCTAACCACGCTTTTTTTTGCAAATTGTTATACCGTTCAAATCTGTGATTTACATTCATATTTTGCCTCTTTTTATTCAAGATATTCACAGCAGGATTTTATGAAGTCCGAGTATTGTTTCGGAAGGGTAGAGTTTAACTTGTAGAATAGTCCATTGTGCCATACCTTGTCGAACGTCCAGGAATGACGCAGTGCAAGCTTTTTTTTCTTCCAGAGCATCTTCCATAACGTTAGTTACTTTATGAAGTTGATCCACGGTGGAATGACCTCGTCTGAATTCGAACTAATTGATTGGATCCTTTTAAGGAGAAGCTTCTCGAATAGTTTTAAGAAGGTGGGCAATAATGATATTAGTGTATATGAGGAAGTTCAGTGCGGAGGTTTACTCGGTTTTGGAACATAACAGTTTCCGCGACTTTATATAAAGTAGGAACGTATTTCAATCTAAATGCAGCATTAATAAGATAGATAAGCTTGATTGGTGCCTTTCTTGGTAGTTGTCTTAAAATTTCTGCTGTTATAAGGTCAAATCCAGGAGACTTTTTTGAATTCATATTATTTATCTCTTTCATAACTTCTTTTGGGGATACTAAAGTTATCTGTTCTTCATTCTTCTAGCGGTTCTCCATCATGTAGATTATGTGGTTGAAAAGTTTTCTCCAGGTGACTAGCGAAGATAGATATTTTAGAATAAAACAGGAAGATGCATATTCGGACTTCAAAAAAATTAAAGCTGGAGTTCTCGGACAGTGTTTTGGGCCCGGTTCTCCAGCTTCTCTATGCACGCCCTCAGTTGGATAATAGCTCAATGGCTACCTTTGCCAATGATACTGCCATCCTTGTAGCGAGCAATAATAATACGCAAAGAAAAATAAGACTACAAAGTGCTAATAATAAATTTCAAAGCTGGGCTACAAAATGGAAAATTAAACTCAATCTGTTCCTAATAAACGAATAATATACCAATAAGCATAAATGGGCAAGTAATCCCGTGCGCTAATACGGCGAAATATCTTGGTCTTACATTAGACGCGAAGCTTCGCTGGAAAGCCCACGTAAAGAAAAAGAGGGAAGAATTAGATGTCAGGTACGAGAAGATCTATTGGCTCCTGGGAAGACACCAGCCTTGTCAAACTATAATAAAATTCTTCTATACAATCAAACGTTAAAACCCGTACGAAGATCTTGGAGTGGAGTATGTAGAAAAAAATTAAAAAATCGGAAGACTTCTCCAGCATGAGAACGTCGAGGCTATCCATCTCCTCGACAACTCCAACCAGAGGAGAAGACTGAAGAGGAATAAAACTCATGAGCTAGTGTAGTGTAGGTTCAAAGTTAAGTGCAAAAGTAAAGTTCCGTTCGATTAGTGCACAAAAAAAATCAGGCATAAGCTAGTGTCCGTGTTAAGTGCAAAAATCAGAGTATCGATCGATTAGTGCGCAGGAAAAACGTCCCATACGGACCAAGCAAAAAAACCTAGGAAGGCATCACAGGGTGTTACTTAGTCCTAAGTTAAATTAGTAAGTTAGTTTTGAAAAAGAGCTACTTATTGGCCTTTGACTGGATTGTAGCAATATTGTAATAACAATAAAAAAAAGATATCCACAGAAAGCCGACTACTATCAAGAAAGTTTGAGGTTAAATGCAAAATTGACGTAAGGATGCTCCGGTTTAGCAATGCAATGTAACAGTTTTTTGCTTTTTGCTTGATCTGCTCGGACACCTGAGTACAAGCAGATTCAGCAGGATTTTCTTACTGTCAAGCAATTTTTATTCCATGCTGCAGGATACAAATGAACGCGCACAGTTGCTTGCAGCAAATTTCAGCAGACAAATAAACAAACCTTTTCTTCCACCATAATCAGTTATTATTTTTGTCTTAACCAAAAGAATCTACCAGATCCTGATGCTGCTTTAGTAGATAACATTCAGAGATTTTCAGTATGAAATTAAGCCTTTCAAGTTGGAGATAAAATTCAAAATGTTCACAAAAGGTGTCTTGATTCAAAACTGCA
>VTPC01002484.1:101277-112063 GCA_011009095.1 Ignelater luminosus
GTTTCCTCATTATTAATTTAAAGTAGCGGCAGCATATAGAGTGACAGTCGTTTAAAATAGTATTAGATATCATTTACATTTTCAGTAAATTAGAGGATAATGCGAACGAGATACCTCAATATCGAGAGATATGCTAATGATACACCATTGAAAAATAGTAAATAAAATCATTAGAATTTTAAAATAAGCACCTGCACAGTACTTATAATTGAGACATTCAACATCTAGTAATAATGTCGAAGAGTTTGTTGATTTATCAAACGGTTACAATAAATTAAAACGGATTGCAGTACTATTTCCTTATAAGTTTAGATATCTCAAGTTATTTATTATCAACTGCAGTATGCTAATGTTATCCGCTGGCATGCATCGTAATAACACGGAACATCATCTTCTCTTAGAATTCTTATGCAATTTTAAAAACACTCATCCAGATAAGGACATTGCTTCGAGCACGTGAACTAATAAATGGTTGCTCAAAACGAAAGCGTTTTAGACTAATAAAGATCGGTAAAATGTTTTGCAGTCAGACAATGTTCATGTTATTTATAAAATAATATTCATATCTAAGAACAGAATATATTGACTAAAAGTAAATGGAAAATTTTGAGACAAAAATGGAACATTTTGATGCCGTAACTCCGCATACCAGACTTGACAGACATGAGAACAAATTATTATTGGAAATACGATAACATTGCAGGTTGTTGTTCAGAAGAGAGATAGCCATGACAAGCAACCGTTTTGTTCTAGTGTTTTTCTTTATTTTTTTTTTGTTAACAGTTTTTTATCTCGCTGTCTTCTAATTGTCGTTTATTTGTAAGTTTTCGATAGTTTCAATAAAGCAGCAAATAATAAACAAAGTCTAATTTTAGAAAAGATGAGAATTGGGCAAAAAAGGAAATAAGAATTTAAGAATTTCCTGGTATAGCCAAACGAAGTTCGGATATTAACTGAACAAACTATAATTTCAGGATGAGTAAAGACGTTTTTCCAATATAACGCGTCAAGATATCAGTGAGATTGTGTATCTTTTGAAGACTTCATAACCTTGGAGGCTTTGATGCTCGTAGGAGTACTAGGCGTTACACCTCTTGAGGTAAGTTTAGGTTTAAGTAAAATAATCTTTCACTCAAATTTGGAAAAGCAGACAAATGCGGTGACTATCTTTACATACTGCGCTCTGTCAAATACAAAAGTAGCGTCCTCTTCATCCAAAGGTATGCTAATGCTATGAGTATGATTTAAGATAAATCTCGATTTTCCTCCTTCGATATATTTTTAGATACCATGCAGCAATGAAGCTTGGTTGCTACATGCAGAGAGAAAAAGAATGCAACAGCAGATTCTTGCCAAGGTGAATCTAATCAGCATTGGCTAGAAACTGCTAGAGATGTCTAGAAACAAAATCTAGATCGCGTCTAAACAAAAGTGTCAAATTGTGTCAAGTGAATCAGTAAAAAATTAAAAAAATTATTTTGTGTTCAACGTGTTCAAAATATTGCTACCATTTTCTCCCAAAAGAATTACGGTTTTATGAACAATGAAAAGAAACCATCGAAATACGAGCAAGGCTCAATACGGCACGCAAGTACACCTACAGCCAATTATATAATAACACCCAGAAGTTTGGTTTGTCCTGGTCAATTATCCAGGAACGTAAGCAAACAATGGTCTTTAAACCCAAGTTTACGTGTACATCAGAAAGACTCTTCAAAATCCTCCATAAAAACACCTAAAATGGTAATACCACCACAGGTTCAAACCGCAACACCTAAAAGTGCTTTAGTTGTATCACCAACCCAAGGCATATTTGAAATTCACTTGAAATATTTAGACCTTTCGGACATTGCATTGGAACGTATTTCTAGTCAGTTTGAAGGAGAAACCCCCATTATAAGAATTTCATGGAAATTCTTTTCATTTGAAAGATCAACAATTCCTATGACAAATTCTGTTGATTCCCATTATCAAATTGAATCGTCAGTTCTTTATAAGGTTGATATAAATGAAAACTTTTTTGAATATGCACTCACGAGGGATTTGTCACTGGAATTATATGCAAGAGGAAAATCCAAAGAGGCGTATTTAGCAAGAGGCGAATTAAAATTAAATGATGTTTTAGATTACCCATTAAATGAACTTTATGCCTATGTTGATTTATGTGATGTTGATAAAGCTCTTGTGCTCAGTAACACAGGAATTGCTATTGTTTATGGAACACTTGCGCTGTGGTTTCGTTTAAGTTGCGATATGGACGTTCTTAGCATTTACCTTAATAGAGCGGGACACGTTTATTACAGTGCAAGTACAAGTAACGCAGCTGATAAGATGATGCCAGGTGGGCCAGGGCGAAGAAAAAGTTCAGTTATGACATTACTGAGAAATCCTGATCAGAGACAATTTAGTACCACTAGTAGAAGAACAAGTTTGATATTTCATCTTCCCGAAGAAATCTATGAAGAAACTGAATCCGTGAATTCTTTGGAACCAACGGAATCAGAAATGGAAAGTTTTAAGGAAGCTCTTGATTTAGTGTTAAGTCGTAATAAGGCACTAAGAACTACGCAGTCGGAGATATCCAATGAGCTTCACGACAGAGCCAGATGGCTACATGAAGAATCAAACTGGAAACGAACTTTACAGGAGTATGCTATTCTCTGTGGAAGAGATCCTGCTGATGTTGAATGGAGACAATGGAGAGATGCAGAAACTGCCGATGTCAAACTAAGAAAATATACTAGCCAAACAATTATATACAAACCAGAAGTAATAATTTCTATAGAGTATCTAAAATTGTACAAAAATTCACCACCAATGTTGAATGAAAAACTAAAAAAGTTCTATGTAGAGTTTAGTTTTCTTCATTATAATGGAATCGATATGGAATGTCCTTTTAGTCTTCCAAAATCCAGCGAAAGTGGAAAAATGGTTTTCAATTTTAGCAAACATTTTTATATAGATTCTAAAACGAATCATAAGGATGCTAATTCATTAGCACAAGCTGTGAAAGGTGGTGGTGAGATAAAATTTGTCGTGGTTGGTGAACCAGAACAAGAAACGCACGTGCCGCTTTGTTGCGAAGAAGTAAGCTCTTGCAGTCTAAATTTGTTAGAGTTAGTACAACTAGAAACCAACTTTATGTCGGATTCTTTGGCCCTGTATGATACTAAAGATGATACTATTGAGATTGGTTTTTTGAGGGTGCATATCAACGGTATATTAGCTATGAGAAGATGTGCCTTACAGATTTTGGCACCACCTGGATATTCTATTCTGGAATAGACAATGTAAAACTTGGTTCAGATAAATAAAGAATTTAAATCGACAATACGACTGTTTCTTTAAATTATTTGTTTGATTTGACTATGAGAATTTAGGGTTGATTGCAAAAAGCCATGCATGATACCGGCGTTATCAACAACAGCACCTCATTAGGTAAGTCAATGCAATCCAAATGATGAAAACTAGTGAAGCGTGCATTGGGCTTATTTTGTAAAGAAATTGTCGTAGAGCAGACTTCAGCTCTGATGGATTATCAACTGTGTTATCATTGCGAAACGTTTTTCCCGTATATTGATATTAATTTAAAACGTTTTTCAACTTCCAGCTACGTTTTTATTCCAAGGTGCTGTGATGTCAGCCACAGTAGATTACACCCATTCAAAGATAGTTTGCAAAAATTGCACTTACACAAACAGTATTAAGTTTCTAGATTCTCACTAATAAGCAAAATGCTGTAATACACAGGCTCACGCAGTATTATACACATGAGGGTAATCCCAAAAATAAGGTCTCCAAAGCACTGGGCCCGCAGGGAAACTTGGTCAGTCACACTGCCGTGTTTATTGCTCTGCCGACTCTTAAACAAGACATCGGTCAGCCCTCTGAGGCGCTTAGTGAGCTCCTGCTTGCCGCTACCACCAGGTGCAAAGTTCGTGCAGTTATTGCGAAACACTCAAAAAGTTCAGACGGGCGATTCAGAACCTGAGAAGAGGAATGTGGAGCAAAAGCTTACGCCTTTTTCATGATAACTGTTTGCCCCATGTCGCCCATCGCTTTCCTGCAACAGTTTGGATGCCCGGACTTGACACTCAGTGACTACCACTTGTTCTCTAAGTTGAAAGAAAATTTGGCCGGAACGCGCTCAGTGATAATGACGAGGTGAAAGAAGCGGTCTAACACTTCCTCAACGACATGGTATGACATAAGCATATAAAAACTGCCACAGCGCCTACAGAAATGCATCGACCAAAATAGCGATTATGTGGAAAAATAGAGGAATGTTCAAGCTTTAAAATCAAAAATCAATTATTGAAAATAAATGTTACTTTTCTATTTTTAAAAAACTAGGAAATCTTATTTTTGGGATTACTCTCGTACATAGGGACGGTATTAGAACCAAACAACCGCAGAAGTTGATATCAATAATTTTAGCTCTGGCAAGTTTGGTTTTATTACAAGAAATGGTAAATAGTTCGCAAATTAAAATTTGTAATTTAATTTTGAGTGAGAATCTATCTTTTGAACCAAAGATAGAGACTCTGTCAGAGTTAGGACAAACTTAAGAGTTATCTGCCTCTGCACTATTTTTCCTGTATCAGTTAGCCGGAAACTAACTTTTAAATTAATCGGATACAAAACGAAGTAATACGTAAAAAGTGCAGATTCGGACCTACTTTACAAAAACTTTAAAGTGTGGTTCGGCCATATGGTAAGAATGAGTGACTGTAGAATGGCGAAGAGAATCTGGAAGATGAGTATGGATAAGAAGCGTAACAAAGACTTATAACGGTAAGATAGGGAAAGCTTTGAATAGAAGGAGTATTTATTAGAGACATGCGAAGAGGAAAGCTTATAGCCAAAAGGAATGGAATCGGCTGGCGGCGCCGCGCTGTCCACCTTGCCACCATAAGGTAGAAAAGGAAGAATTCAGTAAGTGAGTAAGTAAGAAACTGGAAGTTCTTTTTCTTTTTTGGATTGTCATTTCGTTTGGTTGTAGGATTTCTTCTTTTGTTCTGCTTTCTAGTGGTGTGCTCAATACAATCGTGTCCATAAGGAACGGAAGAACCATATCGTGCCGTATACTAACAAGATTATGACATGGTGATTGAATATAAGTGATTGCTGTTAGTTTGTTGAATCGTCGATTTGCTAGCTAGCTTCTTCTGTCATGAAGATCTTAGCTTGCGGATTACTAGGCTTTTTCTAGTTAATTTTGGATTTATTGACTGAATAGCTTTGAAACACAGTGGCACATCTCTTCTTGTTTGTTGCTTTGTTATGATAACTTTGTGAATTTGAACGTGATGGTAAGAATAATTGAAGAGGATTGGATTTGTATCCGGTTGATAAATTGTATTTGGTAATCGTAGCAAATTGAAGTCTTCCCATTCTGCTGCAGCGATAGTTGAATTCCTTTGAATCTTCTACAAGGGCAAAGCAAAGGAGTGTAGGCAGCTTCATCGATGCTTGACTTTTCACACTTGCAGTGCACGAGATTGCTGCCATGTCGTTCACCTTGAGTTGATGTGAATGAAGGTCTACACCTGCTCTCTCTTTTCTTCATGATGAAATGATGATGAATGATGAATTGATGAGGAAACGCGTAATGAGCAAAATACGGCAGTATCTTTGTCTTTTTTCGGCTGAAGGAAAATTCTTCGTTGATGGATCATGATTATCTTTCACCAATGACTAGGAAAATTAGCGTAGTTGTCGAAATGATGCTGAATTCATAATGTTGTCCTGCTTGAAGGAACATGTCTGTATCGGTAATCCATGTACAGACATAGGGCTATGTTGCCAGTCGAGATATGACTGTTGAGTTCGCATGTTAGATTAAGGACAAACGTAAAGTCAAGTGTATGACCATGTCTTCTCTGTAGCGATTAGCCAGTCTCAACTAACCTTTAAATTGATGAAAAGAGTTGTGTTACTACAAGATTTTTGAGTAGCAAAAGCAATTTACTAGCTAAAGTGACATGTGATGATATGTACTGACTTGAACTGGAGCTTGGGCTCTGCTTTATTTCTCTTTGTCCAATATGTGTTAAAAGCGTTGTGTATTTTATTACTGATACTAATATAACTACCAAAGCGACTAAAACAACTTTGAACGCTGCTACTTACTTTGTTTTGTAATTGAAACTACTCTAATCGTATTTCTTTGAAAAACTAGTTGTTATTTATTTATTTGGTGGATTATTTGTCTTTAGACTTTGCAACCGTGCTAAATCCTGATGAGTCTTAGTTTTCTTTTTGCTTACTAAAAAGAAAAGAAAATTGTACTCCTTACTGATTGGTTGACTGACAATCTTGTAAAAGCCATCTGTTACCTCAGCGCCCAACTAATTCTCTTTTACTTTTGTTTTCTTGCTTTAGAGAGCACCAGAGCTTTGTATCTGTTAACTTCTTTCCTGATCTTTGTTCTATGGTAACAAATCCTTCAAAGACATGACCGCTCGCGTTTGTAAACTATATTATGAATTTTAAATTTATTATCTCATTCAGCTGTTACCAATTATGTATTTGAATAACACTCATATTTTCAGTAAGAAACCAGATTAGTTAGTCGAGAAACACACCACAGTGAGGGCCAGCTATAATACATAGTTATCAATACGGAACGGAGCTCTAATTGAGCGTTATTGTAATGGAGCTTATAGTAGCAATTGCATGTAATTTTTGAATAATGTGTAGTATTAGTCAGTATTAGCTTTACTCACGTAACTAATAATACTGTTGATAATAACCAATCTTTACTTGTTTCATACATTGCTTATTTAAGGGACGTCTTTCACGACCTGCATATTATAATAAGATAAAAACGCATTCGCCCAGTTTATCAGATTTTCGTATTTATAGTATATTATTTGTTACATGCTAGTTGCAAAAGCCACGAATAGAAAAGATACAAATCAGCCCTTTTCAAACCTCGTGCATCTTAAATTTTTAATAAAAAGGAAAGCTTTCTCGTCTCACGAAAATAAATTTCTAAATAATTCATGCAACACATGTCGTTTTTCTTTCAGCTTTATTTCGTCTTGAACAAATCCATCATAGGTAGCACAGTAAGTGGAGGATAATGGTGAACGTGGTGAATATTTCATAGCGGGGCTCCCCCGGGGAGCTCATTAGTGGGGGCGCTGTCACGGACTGCTGCGATTCCCACATCGCGCCATTCTCGTGATTGGTTCGCATCGGAAGTATGATGGCGTTCTAATGCTTTTATAAACTAATGATTCCTTATCTTGTATACAAACAAATATCTTATTACGAAATTACGATATGATGAAGCCACCTAATCGATTTTCCAATCATAAATCACGTACAGGACGGGGGTCTCACGTTAGGAAATACTTTTCTAAATAAGTAAGTGGTGGTTCTTGATTGCTTCATTATCACTTTACGCTTGCTTTACTCTTTGTTATTAATCTCACACAACACTTATTACAAGAAATGTGCTATTGAATTTCCAGTTTTTTCCTAGTAATAACTGGTAATAATTACTGGGTGATTTATAATTCACACTGCGACTAGCCTCTCTTATCAGGTTGTATATCTGAATCTTCCATATATAGATAGGACGACTGTTACTTTTATCTTCAATTCCTTCAACTATAATTACTAAATTAATTGTCACGCAATCCCAACGTAGGCATTTTAAAAATATTATTAACGACCGTAAGTGTGACGAATCATAGAAAGGCATGTTTATAAGTGTAAAGTGAGGTAATTAAATATTTAAATCTCTAATTATACAATTAATAAAAAAATCTCACTGTCATAAAATTAAATTAAATCTCATAAGTTAGTGTAATTAGCAAACATGTTATTTTTATTATTCGCAGTGTAGCTATAAGAATATTTACAAGCAATAACTTTAAGTAATGTAGTAGGCCTTGTCTTTACAATTATTATGATTTTATAAGCTTTTTTAATATTTGCGATATCACCGTTATTTTCATGTTAGTCTCCTTTTGTGGTTTTTCAAGGGATGTCTGATCATTTGAAAAGATAACTCCCACGCACTATGCTTTTTCCTCATTGTGTATCAAGTTACTAATTAAGTAAACTTAAGAATTTCCAATAGAGGAGAGAATTCAAAACTGTAAAGAGAGAAGACCAATCATTTGCAAACTTAGAAGGTATTTTTAGAGATAATCTTATATACAACAAAAATTAATTTCTACCTTATAGATGTTCATCTGAAAGTAGAGGAATATGAAGAAATAATAGAGGAAGCAATAGAAGAAACATTAGAAAATACAGTAGAAGAAGGACTAGAAGAGATGAAGTTAGAGCACTTTCACTGATAAAGTGGAAAAATCCACAAGCAAACAGCTAATAGAACAATATTTCCAAACATGTGAGTTAACTTTGAAAGAAAATATTAGCTGGAGGAAGAATAGCACCTATATAACAAACCAAAAAAAAAATGGAAGAAAAATATAAAGAACTCATCTAGAATATTTTTCTAAATATTTCACAGTTGAGTTATTTAGCCTAATGGAGAAGACAAATTTATATGCTGTACAAATGCAAACAAGATTCTCACTTACAAATTTAGAGGCGATAAAGGTTTTTATCAGGGTACATATAATAATGGGCAACTTACACTAGCCCAGAGTAAGATTTTATTGGGATCCAAAGTTACATATACCTTTGGTATCATCGAGTTTGCAAATTACGCCAACATGTTCATTTTGTAAATGTAGAGGAAAACGCTGCAAACAACAAAGACAAATTTTGGAAAGTTAGGCCTCTATATGATTCAATAAGAGCGCGTTGTTTGCAGTTGCCCCTAGAACCAAAACTCTCAATTGATGAACAAATCATTCCTTTCAAGGGACAGCTAGATATCAAGCATTACGTCAAAAGGAAGCCTTGTCCCTGGGGCATTAAGCTTTTTGCTCTTTGTAGCATAAGTGGCACACTTTATGATTTTATAGTGTATCACGGGTCAACCACAGAGCTAAATCCTGAACAGCCAGAGATGCTTGGACTTGGGGCATCTGTAGTACTAAAGTTATCCCAAAGAATTACGCAACCCAATCATCAGTTATTTTTCGATAACGTCTTCTCCAATTATAATCTTTTGCAGTGCCTTAAGAATAACCGTATATATGCGGCCTGTATTACAAGAGTAAACAAACTCAACAAACCACCATCTTCGTCCGATAAGTGGATGAAAAATAAGGGCCGAGGTAGTTATGAAGAAGTTACAAGCGAGGATGGTCAAGTAGTGATGACCAAATGGTATCACAATAAACCAGTGCTCATGACCTCAAATTTTATTAGCATTGGAAATGTAGATGTGTGCCGTGTGCCGTTGATGGGACAACAACCAAAAAAAAGAATATAGATGTTTCCATGCCCGAGGTAATTAAAGAAAATAATAAAAATATGGGAGGCGTTGATTTGTTAGATTTTTTGATAACTCTATATCGAACATTTATTCGATCCAGAAATCCATGGCATTGAACTGTGTTGGGTAAATGCATGGTTAGAGTATAAAAAAGCAGCCTTACCTTTGAACACACCAAAAAAAGATGTAATGGGCCTACACCATTTTCGGGCTTATGTTGCTGAAGGCCTAATTTTAATCAACCGAAATCCAACGAAACAGAGAGGAATGTGTCCAAATGTGTCCCCAAGTACAGCTTCAAAAAAAAGAGTAGGTACTTCAAGAAATAAAACCAATAGTAGAAATACGACTGGACAATGTGGGGCACTTGTCACTTTTTGACGAAAAAAGATTGCCACCCGATGCAAATATCCAGCACACCACCATTGTGTAAAATGTGATGTTTACCCGTGTACTGGACGTTGCAATTGCTTTTTTGATTATCACACTATGAAATAATTCTATAAAATTTGTATACTTGTATTAAAATGTATGGTTGATAAATGACTGATCATTCGTAAGTACTAACGTGTGAGGCACAACGTTCACTGTAGTGAACAGCCTGTTTTTTGAAAACGGCTGCAGGTAAAAAATTGAACCAAACACTAAAAACCATCAAAAAAAAGAAGCAATGCCAAGTTTCAAAATTTTATCATAAAAATTAATAAGGAGTGAGCGAAAGGGATAAAATGATCCATTTCCCATGTGAAAAAGACTGCTAAACCTGAAAACAGCACTGTATTGAAATCCACACTGATGTCGAATGATTGATAAATGAATTCTTAATACGGCAACAATATAAATGCAACTGATAATGCAAGAAATCTCCTTTTGGTGCAAATGCAAAAGCTTAAAGCTTTGTATTTCAAGAATAATATCGAAATTCGGCACCGTTCGAATTGGCTATCGTAGAGATGGACCCTTTGGTAACAAAATATTCAATTACATAACTTTTTAGATACAGTTAAAAAGAGATTTTGGCAAAATGCTTCGTTTAAATCAGAAGTCCAAAGAGCATTTGTTAGTATCAAAAAACTTTCTAAGAAGTGCAAACCTTTAGCAAAGTATTTCATGGAGGACGCAAATTGAGCTGAATATTAGAAGAAGGAACTACTAGTAGAAATGCTTACGATAGATGAAACTTGGTTATATTTTAACCTTTATCTCTATTTCTTGCACTGCTGATTTGTTATTTCATTGAAAAAGTGAAAAAACATTATATTCAACATATTTTTGGGCAAAATACAAACACAAACTGGATATACTAATTTTGGAATAAACCAGAGTATAGGGAGTTATTAGTAAATGACAGGGTCAAAGTAGAAATCAGTCTTAGTATTTTCTATATCGGTGACGTTATACAGGTTTTTGACTTCG
>VTPC01002485.1:4937-36968 GCA_011009095.1 Ignelater luminosus
AAAAATCAATCAATCACAATGCCTTATAATGGTTTGCTTTTTAGCTTAAATCATTTTACGTAAGACCTTCTTAAGACTAGGGTGAGTCCATTAAATTTGTTGTATCTTTTTGTGGTATAAAAAGCAGTTTAATTTTTAGTTATCTTGCCATCAAAGCGACACTTAGTTTGGTCATCAAAGTTGCCAGAAATCGGATACCATAGTTAACATTGCTTCAGTACATCGATCAATAAACACTATCAATTACTGTAAACATAAGCTTGGTAGTTTTATTTTCCTGAAAACACTATAGTATGTATAATCTACAGTTGACATTTAGTGTAAGAATATTCTGGGCTTGTTAACTCAATTATTATTTAACTTTTTTTTATAAATATAAATTGCAAAATTTCATTTTAAATATCTATTAAAAACTTGTTCAGTAAAACGACCTTTTGTTTATAAATGCATGTATTATTCTAATGATATGTAATAAAACTTATAATCATATTCCAAGAAAGCTAGTAATGGAAGTTCCCTCTAGAATTAAATAAAATAACGTTCAATAGCCTACTTTCTCGAATTTCACAGCATCTCGTAGAACTCGCTCAGTGAAAGTAATTTTAACTTCAAAGAATATTAAAAATTGCAAACGCTATAAGTAATAAGCAACGCAGTTTGTTATGAAGTATTTTTGTTATTAACGCTGGTGGTTAAAATTAATTGAGAGTTCTGTGATAGGCAATCAAGTTTTTTTTGGTAAACTAGAAAGTTCTAAGGATTTATGATATAAAAATTAATTCTTCCATTTGATTTTTTCTGCTTAGTCTACAAATTATATTTGGACAATTAAATAAACATTTAAACACAAATACACAACTAGCATTATTTCAGAAATTACTAAAGCTAAGATCTTTGGAAATAAGTAGTATATGATCCCATTTTTATCATTACTTAAAAAACTTTAAGCATCAAAAGTGGAATCGAATGTTACTATATCAAATTAATTTAATTTTACGAGACAAATTATTATGAATAATTCTTTAAAAAAAGAAATTAAAACATATTCAATAAAAATTACGTTAGATATTACTGTAGCCAATAATAAAATTGTCATTTACTGCAATGTATGGGGCAAGAAGTTAAAAAGACCATAACTTACTGGACAACTGATTATCGAATAATAGATAATAAATTTACGTCCAGTTATTAAAAAATATATCTGTCAACATTATCTTATGTTATGCCCAAATTCGAAATAGCCAATACAATAATTGTATTGAATGCAAGGAAGAAATAGATACTGGAGCTATCCCGGTTGTACAATGGCCAATAAATTGAATTTTTCGCTTTGATATCCGAGAATATAAAACAAATAACAATCTTACGTCAGAAATTGCGGAAACTAATAATTGTTTATTTAAGACAATTTTCTTTTTATCATTTAATTAGAAAGAATACTTCTCAGTACAGAACAAGCAACAATGTGGTCATTAAAATGGCTATAACTCGAACAATAACCAGATCTGAATTAATGGAAGTAGCAGGGTTAAGCAATAATAGCTGATACACAACATTGTTCGGTTGTTAAATATTATCAATAAGAAGAGTGCAATTACTAAAGTAAAGACAAAAGAACTCTGATGGCGATGACGTCTTATATTGTTTAGTAGGTAAAAATAGGCATGAGTATTAACGTTCTAGATCCACAGTGTTATTGATATTTCTCAAAATACTATTGTAACTTCTTTCAATTAAAGACAAAGTGGCTATTTGGTTTCTGAATCTAAATAGTATCTCATAAAACTTATCATACCACCATTGTTCGTTTTCCTAAAACAGCTATTATTGCAGAATGACAGCCAACATATTTAATTAACTTTTTTGACATCATGTTCTTTTGTCGTTTTGTAGAAATGCATGACAAATAAGAGTTTAGATTCCTAGTTCGTAAGACGCAATAAATGTAGTGGGATTTTTGGAGTAAGGTTTAATCAGAGAGTTACTTCATTTTATACATGCACCTTACATTTTTAATCTCACATGATAAATGTATTCCATAACGAACCATTGACGAAATCTTTTATTAAGGTTGTTTTGAGAAAAACTATTTGCTTGCACAGCTTAATTGTGATACCCACTATTTCTAGACTGTGTATACTATTATCGATTTCTTTTACGACGAAAGCTTGTAGAAAGATCCCCATACTGTATCGTAACGTGAAGACAAGATATTGTGGCAATAATTACAAATGACATAAAGATGTTTCGTCAACGAAGAAAGAATTGATATACCTGTGCATGATAAAATTTACTGATGTCAATTTAACCGTCAACAAAAATTATAAATAGCTCTTTCGGTGATAAGTTGGTAGCTTATTATCTATTATTCTAAATAAAAACAATATGATGTATTCAAATACTATAAATACTTTAATACATTAAATATGTAAACTAGATTTTAACAGTTTTTTGGAGAAGTAAGATTAAACTAAATTTACTTCCAACTGGTTTAAATTAAATAACACCCTGTAGTTATAATTGTAGAACAATAAAATAATAGTAATTTGTAAAAGTAGTACTGAAATCTTTCCCCCATACAGTGCATTCACTGAGAAAACAGGCAATTGCAAAGCTGTTTAACCCAAGCTTTATATCTAGAAAACTACAAGAGCTATACAAGAAAGATCTTGCATGACTTTTTATGTTGTTGGTACTGATATCTGAGAAATATCTTATGAAAATTTTAGTTGATGGGTATTGCCTAGTTGACATGGACTGACCCTTACGCTTAGTAAATAAATAAATTCAATGACAGTTCTTTATTCTATAAAACATTTACAATATTAGCAAACACCATTATTTTAAATAATTTCAGTGCACATTATAATGTTTCTCATAACATCGCGTTGTCCTTCAGTTACCTACAGTTTTATGATAATCTTTCCAAGAGAATTTGCTCTGTGTACTTCTAAATGTTAATAAGCATAAGAAATATTTATTCTAAATAATTAGATATTCTACACCTTAGGTGTTAAAGAGTTATTAATTCCTAACAACAAGTTGTCCTTTGCGGATAATGAGATAATTCCCGTTAAGCTATTTTCAGTTATTTACAAACCTAGACATTGGTGAAATAAACAAATACAGAATTTTTTGAATGGTTCCTACATACATTATATTGTGTGTTAGTCAATAAATGCTGATTTTTTCTGATTTATACAATTAAAATTGTAACTGCTAGTCGAACAAACAATGTAGAAATTTCTATCGTCTTGAATAACAGCAATGGCTCTAATGGTCTTAAATTTTACTAAAAGTATTTTTAGAAAACGTTTCCTTAGCTCATTGGTTTTCAAACCAATCTTCTTCTAACAAACCTGAAGAATATGCCTGTCAACCTTCTACTTAAAAAATATAAGAACCGTTTTCGTTTACAAAGTCTCAAGAACAATAAAAGTATTGTAATACGCAACATATCTGAATTTAAGGAGTGCACTGTGATGCAACCTCAAATCAATGTTGTAAAACTATAGTGAAAAGAGGAATACGTCTCATATACAAAACCATTACAGCAAAGTAGAATGTCCCAATGTACATGTATCTGCAGTAGAATACTCCCTCTCACTTATTTTCAACCTTCTGGTAACCTTTCTCATCTGTTCAAAGTAAGTATTCCTGCAGATGCGCGATTCGTAATAAATTAAGACCTACTTGACGTTCTAGAAATTCTGATTTTTTTTTAAAATTTTTGTTTCAATTCTTGAACAGCAGAGCATTGGTATTGAAACTAATTTTCTCTGTTTTGCCGCTGTTGGTTAATTTTGCGAGGTAAGAGTTGAAACATCTCGCTACTGATGTTCACGCATCACAGTGTCAAAGCTACCAAGAGATTGTGCGCTGCAGGTGTTTGTTTTGTGTTGGTATCCTGTTGTATAGACGGACGATGCATTACTGAGCGGTGAAGTCAAATAAAGTTATGCTGGCTCTTTGGAAAATAATAACAACTGTACGACGGTTTAATAATTTTCAAAAGTGGCCTTATTTCCGTGCAGACTAAGAGTGGGTTTGCTCGCAGCAGCTCGTACGTTGGAGATGGGAAGGGCTCACAGGTAAACTACCATGAATTAAGATAGAAACTCAATAAAAAAACTTCACTTTTTACTTGAGAATGTCACAATCGATATGGACGCCAGAAGCCAAGTCGAGATTATCACGTTCATTGGTGTGGCTCCGCACCAGAGAGCACTATGTATATAAGTAAATTGCTTTGATAGCAGTAAACACTCTGTACTTCGGCTCTTTTCAAACTTACCAAGAAAAATTATACTGACCTAGTCTTGGCACTTTTACTTAAACGAAGTCACAATAGTATGCTCAGCTGCCTTACACAGGATGATCGGGATCAGTAACGGTCATTCCCATTTTTCTTTACTTTCTAACATCTGACCCACCATGTTTCCAGGAGTTAGCTCTTCTTCCATGGCGGTTTCAAGTTCTGTTTTTTCTGCACTAAACTTGTTGCAATGAAATATTGCGTGTTCTGCGTCATTTATTTCATAGCTGCAGAAGCTACGCCCATCCGTTTCTGCGTTTTTTATCACCCTCAGATATCCATTGAAACTGCCGTGGTCGGTTAGCACCTGGGTAACATGGTAATTTAGTTTGCCGTGTTTTCTTTAGGCCCACTGTCCAATTTCTTGAATTAGTGTCTTTGTCCACTTGCTTTTCCCCGTCTCTGCGTTCCAGGAGTTTTGCCACTTTTCCATAGTTTCCCTTCTGGCTTCCTTGTGGTTTAGTGTTATATACTCCACTCCTTTCGTCGACTTAAAGCTTAATTGGTGTGAGGCCGGCATTGGTTAGCAGCGCGTCCGTCGACGCGGTTCTGTACGCCGCCGCGATTCTTAGGCCAGCTTTCTTTGAACTTCTTTGAGTTTTTGTAGATAACTAGCTACCTTCAGGTCTTCGCCCCAGATCAGGGACGCATATAACATGATCGACGTTGCAGCCGACGCCAGGACCTTTCTAAATCCCGTTTGTGGGCCTCCAATATTTGGCATCAGCCTATTGATTGCCGTTGCTTAACGATCAGCTTTATCAGCAACATGTTGAATATCCTGCTTGTAGCATAAATTTTTATCTAGTATCACGCCAAAATACTTTAGGGAGTTTTTAATTTCAACTTTCTTGCCCTTTAAGACTAAATTTATATTCTCTACTATTCTTTGTCCGCTGAAAAACACGGCCTCTGTCTTCTCCGCCGCCAGTTGTAGTTTGTTTTCTGACATCCATCTGTCTATTATTTGCAATACGCTCCAACTCCCTTTGCTTCTTAACCACCACTACCATTGCTAAGTCATCTGTAAAGGCAAAGAGGGTAACGCCATCCGGTACTGGAATTCTCATCACACCATCATAGAGAGTGTCCCACAATAGCGGTCCAAGGACCGATCCTTGTTGAACTCCGCAAGTCATCTTCCTTGTTTTTTTGTTTCCTTCGGTGTCCTCTATAATGATACTTCTCTCGCTTAGATAGCTTTTGATTAGATAGTTTCTTATGCTTCTTCTTTCTAGTTCTTTTATTATTCCCTGCCAACTTGCAGGATTGAACGCATTCTTTACATCTAGCGTAATTAGTATGCTTAATTTCCTGGTGTTTTGGGTTCCTGCTCTAGCCGCTTTGATGATACTGGTTACGTCTCTTACGCCGTCCGCCGTTGATTTTCCTTTACGGAAGCCGTATTGCCTCGGGTCAAGGTCTTCCTTATTTTCCACTTCCTTTTCTAATTTGTTTCTAATGATGTGTTCGTATAGTTTACCTATTACATCCAATAGGCAAATCGGCCTCTACGTAGCTTGCGTAACGTTATCCTCGCCACTTTCCATTGGCGAGGAAACATTCCCTTCGCTAATAGTTTATTATTTTTAATAATAAAAATAATAAAATGCTAAAAGACATTTTTAATAAACTAAAAATGTCTTTTAGCAAGCCCGGTTCTTTTTGAATGATAATTTTTATCACTACCGGAGGGATACCATCCGGACCGGGGGCTTTTTTATTTTGTATTTTTGTTTGGACTTTTCCTAGTTCCTCAGTTTGCACTGACTCAATATCTCCCCTTTCTGATTGGGTCCAGGCTTGTTCATCTTTAATGGGAAAAAGTTCGTTGCATATCGCCTGCACCTTAACCTAACCTAACCTAACTTTTTTTTTCTTTTTTTTATAGGGGAAAATCCTTATGGACACCTACATGCCCGTACACGTAGGCGTGTGAGACTCTTACTCCCTAAAAACCCATTTCTTCGCCACGATAATGGCCACACGGCACCGCTAATGCTCTAGCACTTCATCATGTGAACCTGGCTGTTTATGATGTTATTCTACCCTCTATCACTTCATACTTGTCTGAGTCTTTCTTGCCGCTATCTCTCTTCGTGTTCCTTACTTCGTATAAATCACGAATCATTTTGTGGATGGTTTCCCAGTTCTTTTTGGAGCTTATTATGCCCCTAATCAGGTTATCCGACACCAGTTGAAACTCTAACTTCATATTTGTTTCCTCCCTAATACGGAACCACCGTATGCATACAAATAGCGTATGATGGACAGTATCTACCTCACCACAATAAGCGCAGTTGTCAGTGTCCTCCTTTTGTATATGTTTAGTATACGCGCAGTATGATCTATGTCCATTCAGAGCTTGCGTCAGCCAATAATCAGTCTTTCTATGTTTGCAGCCTTACCACTCCCAAATGTCAGGTATCAGCTGTTTTGTACATTGAGCTTTCACTACATCTTCCGCCCACCTCTGCTGCCAGCTCGTCAAGCTCTGTTTTCTGGTTCTCTTGTTTAACTCTTCTTTCACTCACTAGCAAATCCAGCGGGACTGTACCGGTGATTATCTGCAGTGCTATGGTAGAGACAGTTCTGCATGTTGAGGCGACCCTCTTTGCACTCTCTCCAGTCTGATTTGGTAGTTTTTTTATATTAAGCGCCGAATACCATATTGGCGCTGCATAGAATATTATGGAGTAGGTAACGCCACATATGACTTTCCTTTTCCTACTGCCCGGTCCTTTAATGTTTGGCATCAACCTTGCCAATTTTGTCATTTTCTCCTCCGCTTTTCTTGCCACTAACGTCACATGATTACCGAACGTTCCATGACAATTCCACGTGACCCCTAAGTATTTAACTGTCTTGATGGGTAGCACGTGCACGTTTCCCACCCTGAAGTTGATATTTCTAGGATATCCGTAACTTTTTAGAAAGATCACCTCACTTTTATTTGGAGCGATTCGTAACCTATGTTTCTCCATCCACCTTGTTACCATTTCTAGGCTAACATTTGTCTTATTTATTCGTTCGTTGCAATCATTTCATTTCACTACTGGTGCCAGATTGTCAGTAAAGCCAATGGCAATCACACCTTTCGGCCACCCGAGCCTCAGCACCCCATTGCACAATATGTTCCATAAGGTGGGGCGGAGGACTGATCCGTGCAGCACACCAGCACTTATTGATAGCTTATTGCTTGCTCTACCAATCTCTATCTGTCTGTCTCTTAGGTACTTGGTGATCAACTTCTTCCGAAATCCATATTGCGCCTCAGACAACCCGCTCTTTTCTTCCATCTCGGCATCAAGCCTGTCCCTAATTAGTTTCTCATATAACTTACTGATAGTGCTCCGCATAGATATAGCTTCGTATGACGTGTTAAGCTCGGGGTCTTTCCTCTCCTTTTTCCATGTCTTTGGAAATTTTTAGATATCTAGTAATTTATTCATAACGCCCAATAACCATTCTTCTTGTTCTCGTGCTACTTCTTTGATGGCTTCCGGGGAGATCCCATCCGGCCCCGGAGCGTTCCCATTTCTCATGCTTTTGCTGCCATCTGCAGTTCTTCTCTAGTAAATAAGTTTATGTTACCCTGCCGCGGAAGATTTCGTCTTCTTCTGCCTCTACCCGTGGTAAACAGGGCCCTGACAACCTCTCCTTTCTTCTTAATGGGCACATCGATGGGCGGTCTGTTGCTCACTTCCTTTATCACATTCCCGTAATCATTGCCCCAAATATCACCTAACCTAAACTAATTTCTTTTTATTATAGCTGTCTACATAACCTAACCTAACCTCACATGGATTAACCTATTTTCAAACATTTTTAGTTGTCTTGCATAAAAAATTTTTATTTTTAAAAAATTCAATTTTTTTTAATTTTTTGACTTAGAAAGTTATTAAAAATTATTTTATTGAGCACTTTTTCCTTACACGAGATCTTTGGAATCTTGAGAATTCTTAAATGTACAATCCTGTATTATCTAATTTTAAACTCGCAGTGCCACTGCTTTCATTATAAGTCCCACCTAGAATCCTTGATGCATTTTCATCTGGATACGAGCCCGTCCCTAGCAAGCAACAAAAACTTGAATACAGAAAATGTTGGTATTGAAATTTACAAAGGGTTATTGATTATTTATTTGGGAACGATAAAAGTACAGATCCTTGTTTTTGTCCTATTTAATCTAAACATTTACAGACAATTCAGTGTAATATGAAAGAGATCAAGCAGCCCAATACAAATTCCTTCTGATGGTACTAGATGTACATACTGCATCAAGTGTCAGGGACGTGGTTAACAAACATATCTGTTACTTAACCTTAATAAACTTAATTACACTGTGCCATTGCATTCTTTTAATTTATGCATTTATTTTGATTTATTTTACTTCCTTTTACATTAATAGCTATGGTACTCAAATTTTGAATGATAGATTACTTTGTATTTTGCATACGTCGAATTGGCAAATTTAATACTTTTTTACGACCGTGGATTATTTAATTGGGTTTTTTAATTCTTGTTAGAGCTTTCACCATATGGATTTTGTTTAAATAACCATTTCGTAAAGATATAGCTAATGTAGACCAGGCTGAACTAGTATAATATCTTTTAAACTGCAGATGATGTGTGTAAAGTCACTAAACCTGAAATCGTCCACACGTAAATAGATTAAGCATTTGTATTCAAGGGCAAAAGAATTATTTATCGTACTTCATGAACTAAAAAGTGAGATTAAAAAAGTAGCTAATATAAATCTGTTGTTTTGTTTAGCTTCTGTACTTGAGTTATCTAATAGCAAATAACTTTACTACTAACAATGAGATTTCCAGAAATAGACAGGCGTTTATGAGGAATTAATTCTTAAGTTAAAAATTCATTAACAATTTTAATATGTATAAATGTTGAATATTTAGCATGGAAATACAAAAAGGATGTGATGATCTGTATTAATTTGTAATTTAAACTATTATTTTTGCAGATATCAGCTTGGCGCATCTCGAGCGTGTAAAGAACAACAAACAGGCTACCGTTACACAACGTAACCTAAATGCCATAGGCATTAAAATACCTGAGAATGAAGCCACACAACAGTAGTTCAGCAATTAACAACCGGTAGTATGATAATACAATTTTTCTGAATGAAACAGAGAGAAAGAATATTGTGATTTAAATTTGAATTTATTATGAGAGCTTTAACTTTTTTAGGTTATTGCAGAATAAAAGTTTACTGTTTTTTTTTATTTATGATTTGTAATTTGTAGTAATTCTTTTTACGTAATGTAGCCTTCATCTTATTTAATCAATGGTAATTTATTTTTCTTATACTTCTATTTATATCTTCTGTTGTAATATTTAAAGAATTAATTAGCTTGAAGTGCAAATAGACATGTTGCCAAAGATAAATAACAAGTGTTCAATTATTGTCGTACATTTTTAAAAATGGTTATTTTATTGAAAAATGCAACAAAGTAATAGTAATCAAGTCATCTGTAGCAAAAAAAGGGTAATCGTGTCATTATAATTGACGCATGTTAGGAAAACTTATGTAGCCAATTATAAATGTACTAACTTAATTTAATATTATACAAATATACCTAAATAAGTAGCCTGCTTGCTTGCAAACTGTAAGTCATCGATTGCCTCATTACCTACATTACGGCTGATTTCATTATATCACTGTTGTACGAACTTCACAACAGATCCGGATTGTATACAGTTTTACTCTACTTTAATCCATTATCAATAAAGGGAATTTAAAACTGTTTAGAACACTGCAATATCAGATGTGCAAATCCTAAATTTTATATCAAACACTTACCAAGTTTATTGTTTAAATTCTTGCCTGCGAAAAAAATTGCACACCTTTGCACGGTTGTAGTAAAACAATTATGGTTTCTTTTAAAGAGAAAACATATTGTCAAATTTAAATTTGATGAAATAAGCCGTTCTGAAAATAATCTGAAAAGTCTGTTTTTACATGATACTTCAACACGTATACGATTACGTACGAGGGCGGTTCAGTAAGTACCCGTGTTTGACGACAGAAGGCGTTCCTGAAGGAAGTTGGTGTTATCATCGTATGCTGCCATCTATCAAACGACGGTATAACAAATTGCAGACTGATTGATAGGTTAGTTTGTATTTGACAGCCATTTGAATAAGACGTGTTTCGTGATTTTAGCTAAGATGGAAAAAGAGCAGTATCGTTCGGTAATTCGCTTTCTGTTTTCGAATGGGAAAAAATGCGAGGAGATAAAAGCAAAGTTGGATGCTGTTTATGGGGACACTTCGCCATCTATGACCACAGTTAGATATTGGTTCAACGAATTTAAACGTGGGCGAACATCCGTTTTTGATGAGGAGCGACCAGGACGCCCGGCAGACGTGGTTACCGAGGAAATCATTCAAAAAGTCCACGACATGATTCTCGCTAATCGACGAACGAAAGTGCGTGAAGTAGCAGAGGCCGTAGGTGTGTCGACCGGAACGGCAATTAATATTTTACATGATAAGTTGGCGATGAAAAAATTGTCGGCGCGATGGGTGCCGCGATTGCTAACGGTGGACAACAAGCGGATGCGGCTGTTAACTTCGAAGCAGTGTTTGGAGCAGTTTAAGCGAAATCCGAAGGAGTTTATGCGTCGAGTTGTCACCGTTGATGAAACCTGGATTCATCATTACACACCAGAAACTAAGGAACAATCAAAACAATGGATTTCTCCCGGTGAATCTGCTCCAAAGAAGGCGAAGATGGTTCCATCGGCCGGAAAGGTCATGGCGACGATTTCTTGGGATGCGAACGGCGTCATCCTCATGGATTTTTTAGAAAAAGGAAGAACGATCACTGGACAATACTACAGTGAGTTATTAGACAGCTTCGACAAAAAATTTAAGGTGACACGGCCGCATTTGGCGAAAAAGAAGGTGCTGTTTCACCACGACAACGCACCAGCACATTCATCCGGAGTTGTCGCCGCCAAACTGCATGAATTGCGTTATGAATTGCTGCCGCACCCCCCGTATTCACCCGATCTGCCTCCCTGCGACTTTTTCTTGTTTCCTAACATGAAGAAATGGCTCGCGGGAAAAAAATTTAGCTCAAACGAGGAAGTCATCGCCGAGATAGAGGCGTATTTTGGAGAGTTCGACAAATCCTATTTTTTGGAGGGGTTAAAAAAATGGCAGGAACGTTGGGAGAAGTGTATATTTCTAAAAGGAGACTATGTTGAAAAATAAAAAAAAAATTTTTGAAAAAAATTGTGTCATCATTTCTAACACGGGTACTTATTGAACCGCCCTCGTATATCTCGGATACGGAACTCCAGAGGACCTACGAGGGTTGCTATTTATATTTCTGGCCTTGGCAACACTGACTGTTTCCAGGCGTCAGCTGACATTTCCGGTTTAAACTTTACATTGTTGATCATAACCTCAACCACAACATTTTGTCATTTGAGTGCGATTAGTGTTGTTTGCAGTTAATTGAAAAGTGCATTCCCTAGTAAAAAAATGGAATTGACCCGTGAACACTTTCGTGCAATTATTTTTCATAACTTTCGACGTGGATTATCACGACAAGAGTGCATCAATGAACTTAATACATTATATAGCGATGAAGCTCCATCCTACAGCACTGTAAAAAACTGGTATAATGAATTCAAACGTGGCCGATGTTCACTCCAGGACGAAATCCGTGAAGACCGTCCAAAATCTGTCGTTGTGCCTGAAAACATCGATGCTGTGCGTGAACCGATTAAACAAGATCATCATGTGACATACCGTGAGATTGAGGCATCTTTGGGCATTAGTATGACTAATATCAACAAGATCATTTGGCCGTAAAAAAATTTGTTCCCGTTGGATCCCGCATAACCTGACCAATGCTCAAAAGAAGGCTCGCGTCGACTGGTGCATTGAAATGTTGAAAAAATTTGCGAAAGGTGCATCAAAGGCTGTGTATAACATCTGCGCAGGTGACGAATCATGGATCTACGCATATGACCCCTAAACAAAACAGCAATCAACTGTGTGGGTCTTTCAAGACGAGCCAAATCCAACAAAAGTTGTTCGCAGAAGAACCACATCGAAGCAAATGGTTGCCTGTTTCTTTGTTATTACCGGTCATGTGGCAACAGTGGCGTTAGAGCAACGTGAGACGGTCAACTCTGAATGGTACACAACCATCTGTTTGCCAGAAGTCATTGGAGAAGTTCGGAAAACTTCAAAGAAGAGGCGAATCATTCTTCATCATGACAATGCAAGCTCTTACACTGCTGCTCAAACAATTGAATATTTAACCAGCCAGAAGGTCGAGTTGATGGGCCATCCACCATACAGCCCTGATTTGGCACCCAATGACTTTTTTTTATTCCCGTACATCAAAAACAAACTGCGTGGTCAACGATTTTCAACACCAGAAGAAGCCGTTTTTTGTTTCAAAACGCATATTTTGGAGCTGCCTCAAACAGAGTGGAAAAAGTGCTTCGAAAATTGGTTCAAACGCATGGAAAAGTGTATCAATCTTAATGGAGAATATTTTGAAAAACAATAAAACTAGTTTCGATCATAAATACTTGTTTTTTCATTATTAGGCCAGAAATATAAATAGCAACCCTCGTATATATGTACTACATGAAGCTCTTTTGCTTAAAACAACCTGTAGAATCACCTTCTGAAATTTCATGCGCACACCCTCTGAATCACCTTGTAGAACTAGTGAAGAAAACAAAACAAAAAGCATTCGGAAATTCTTTCGGGAAAACTTAGTTAAAAGACAAAATGAAATTAACTAACGAAGAAAATAAACAAAGAAAAAAATTAAAAGTTAAAAGAGAATCGATAGAAAGAAAGGGTGCTAAGACATAAAATCTTTCGAGCTAGTAACAAATGACAAAGATTAGCCATACATATTCTGTCCTGAAAGTTCTGCAAGTTCCCTAGAAGAGTTCAGATTTGGATTTGTTTGTGATATTTGCCAAACTATGCAGTTCTTTGGTCATTTTGTTTATAACACTGGTCAACACGATTTTTGCTGATTTCTAAATGGGACTTGTTTTTTTACTAATTTGGGTGCGTAGATTCCAAAAATCATATTGGTTTTTACTCATTACGTCGAAATTTAGCTCTATCCATATTCTGATTTTTGAAAAATCACTAAAAGCGATCAAGTTGTTGATAACTGATATACAATAAATAAGGCACAAAACTATAACATTTTATTTATTTATATACGTCAATTACATACATCAATAATAAAACTATGTTTATTAAAAATAACAATTTAAAGCATACGTTTCAGGCAGTAAATTTCCGCTTGTATCACTTTCTCTTGTATTGTCTATTTTGGCAATCCCTTTGAATACTCCAACAATAGTCGGCCATCATATGAGTGTCCCATCGTCCTTGGTACCGATCTTCCATAGTTTTTAAATCTTGATGAAATCTTTCACTCTGCTCATCGCTTACAGCACCTAAATTCTCGGGAAATCTGTCAAGAAGACTATTTAGAAAATGAAGCTTTATACTCTTGTTGCAACCTAGGCGGTGGAAATTTCCAAGCATTGTTTCCACTAAATCTTTATAATTGCACACTTTCCAGGAAAATTGTTGGCAACCATCGTGAACAAAGCCCAGGCTTTTTTCTCAATTTCATGCATAGTGTTGATGAAATTTGGGTCTCTCATTAAAGTTCTAATTTGCGGTCCACCGAAAATCCCGGCTTAAATTTCTTCGTAACTAAATTGTGCAAATTTTTCACGTAAGTACTGAAAACAGTAGTCTTGCAAATCCAAAGCTTTAACGTATTGCTTCATAAAACCTAGTTTGATGTAGAGAGGTGGAAAAATGATTTTTTCTCTGTCCACTAATGGTTGGCTTATAACATTATTTTTTCCAACGTCTAAGGACATTCTAAGGGGCCAATGTTTCTGACTCCGAGTGTTGGTTTCTTACTCGACTATCTCAGAGGAAAATAAAATACGAGAAGTTTGTGTATCCTCTTTGAAATCTAAGCAGAAAATTTATTATTTTAAGATCCACGCAGATGATCCAGTTGTGTTCTGTATATTTTAAAAACTCCAAAACATTTTTAATGTTTTCATATGTTTCCCTTAAGTGGACTGAATAACCAATAAGAATTGAACCATACACATTCCCATTGTGTAGCAAGACACACTTGAGACTTCTGCTTGAACTGTCTATAAATAAACGCCACTGATTTGGGCGATATTGCTCAACTCCCATTTCACTTAGCAAACCTGGCACATTATTACAATAAACAAACCCACACTTGGGTTTAAAATATTGTACAAGATCACTTTTCCTGCTACGATAAAAGTTGTCTTTGTATCTCTCTCCAGTAGGTTTCTTCATTTAATCTTGAGGCTAGCAGTTCCGATGATTCCTTTGATGGACCTAAATCTCTTACTAGGTCGTTCAATTCCGCACCAGTAAAACGTTGAAGTCCAGACTTAGAAATTAGATCTTTATTGTCAAAATTAACATCCAGGTCAAGAACGTCTGGCATATTCTGATCGTCCTCATTGACCTCAAGTGAAGGAAGCTCCTTAAAAACTAGTGCAGGTATTTCATCGGAACCAAGCACTGGTCGAATAGCTGAGTTGAGATTTCGTTTTTATTTTTCTTATTATAACCCAAAACCTGAACTAGACAAAAATAACAGTCATCGACCAAAAGCTAATTTTTGGCGTTTACCCTTGCTTCACTGTCGTACCTTTTCCACGCACGGTTTACACACTTTATAAGGAGCCCACAACTTGACTTGATTTCCAAGTTTCACCCCAAAATAAGCCAAGTATAACTTCTGATGTTTGTCTTTTGATTGGGAAGAATAAAGCTTCCACAAACATAACAGAAAGAATTGGTGCTATTGACACATTTTCGGGTAGTAGATATCACGTATATATGTATCCTCTTCACTGGGATTAAAATGTGTAGGAAGACAACAAATAAAAATTACATGACCGGCTAAGAGCTCACGCAACTAACAAATCAATGTTATTTGCTTTTAAGAGAAGAATTTAAGTAGGTATTATCGGGTGAGTGTCTATATGCACATTACGCTAATATTTAGAAGTCCTAAATCCTAAAAATTCAAGCATTTAAATGTATTAAAGACTTCCAAGAATTTGCAAATGTGCAAAACAAAAATAAAGCACAGCGGAAAAACCTGAGGTGATAGGGAAAATCTGATTTGATTTTTGAAATCACCGTGCCAACATTAGTTAAAATCAGTTGTCAGATTATAATCAGCAGAAAAAAGATTTCAATTGTAGGCCTGTGAATTATTCCAAGCTGTCCGGCTTTATTCCAAAAACTGTTCGCGATTATTCCAGGAAGCTTGGGATAAATCCAAATGCCAAAGATTAGTTTTGTGATGAATCCCAAGTCAGCCATTTCTATGACGCACATTTTGTTCCCTTATTCATTATTAATCGACCGTTAAATTGTTTGCTTATTGTCCATATGCGCCAGAGCATTTTCCGCCTACCGCAGCGAGAATGTCATACAGTAACAAACTCTTGTAATAAAATTGATTTTCATACAAATAATGTAAAAAAATCTGTATGGGATTTGTAAAATGAAATGCATTTTGCCGTCTCTCTAAATGTGTCACACTATAGGGCGTTTAGCCATATTCCGACTGATTCTAGCTGATTTTGACTATAAAATCAAGATCGCTGGCTTGCAAAATGCACTGCAATTCTAACACATGCAGTTCAAAAAAGAAGAATCGGCAAGCAAAAGGTAATGGTAACGAATAAATGGTAAGCAACTGCATTGAGTTGAATCTTAGACGACCGGAGTAACCTTTACTTTAGGGACAGACGTATAATTCTCCCTGTATTATGTATTGCAGTGTGGCACCCTGTGAGGCTATTCCTCTGTGAGAAGTGCTGTGTGGTTGATGCAACTATTCTCCGCGACCTCGCAGACATTGTGTGGTGCGAATTTCGGTAGCATTCTTCTGGTACCACGTATTATAGTGCAGCCCATTTGATATCTTGTCGTCAATAATAACTGAGCGATGACTACAAATAAGGAAGAAAAATTAAGGCGAGCCAAAATACCTTGCTTATGGTTTTTATTCCATTTTCATCATGATCTAGCTATCGCTCAAACGAAAATGTCTTTTATGCTAGCTGGTAGAATGTTGAGTTTAGGGTAAGGTTAAAATTTGGAAACATTTTCCAGTCATGAAGTTTTACGATACCTACTTACTTTATCTCGTGCTCAAACCCTCAATATTTCTTAGTCTATGTGTCAAATCTTGGCATCATGAAAATGAGTTTCACATAATGCTCTATAATTTTCAGATCAACAATTAAAGTATAAGTACGTTTTGATAAAATTCAAGACTGGTAATAAATTGCATGAATGCCATTTTAAAATCAAGTGTGACTTCTTGTTTCGGAGGTGCAAAATCTCAAGTTCAAGATACCAGTGAACTTTTTTCATTCAATGGTCTTTGAATCTAGATCATATCCCAATTATTTCCTCTGGAAAAAATTGAATGAACTCCCATTATTTCGCTTTTGTCACTTCTGAACCAACTTAACGAATTAAATGCATAATGTTACTGGATAAAGGTTGCAAAGCCTCAACGGTTTTGGAAATACGTAAAAAGGGACAGTTTGAGCTAAATGCTAAACGCTTCTGTTGCTAAAAACTGGCAAATTTTTATTTGATTTTGTCTTGCAAATGCTTTCTAAAAGTTCTGATTTTTTGTTTGATCAGTGTTTTGGGTTTCGTAGGCATCTAAAGACAGTTGCAGGAAACTGAACTGTAGAGAAATATCGAGATCAAAGGTTTAAAATAGGGGCTTAAAGATGTATTCACCGTTTTTTGACTGCTCTCGGAAGAAAGAATTTGTCGAAGCTAGATCGAGAACTGTTGCAGTTGGGTATTGAAACCTTTTTTGCTAACCATTCATGAACTGGCAGAAATTCGAATGTATGAGGTTAATGTCAAAATAGGAAATGGGACAAAAGTGTTAAAAGTTTATTAATGGGAATTTTCGATCGTGTCCTGCAGTAGCTTATTTATTAAAAAATGTTATCTTACAAATAAACTTACTTTAAACTAGTGAGATGCCGTAGAAAAGATATATTTATAAGACACCGAAATTGATAAAACAGTTCGATTGTATTAACATGTCTGCATGAATGCAACCTTTTCCCGTCTCAGATATACCGGCGCCCTTACTTGTATTGGTATCCAACATAACTTGTTTAATTGACTTTTGTACTTTTTAATATAACATTTTTGCTAACTGAGAATTTGTTTAAAGCTGCACATACTTAACTGTTCCTGCTATATACGGGGTGTTTCCTAATACACGCCACGTATCTGAATCAAACTCTAAAAACAGAATTTTCAAAACAAGTATTATCTTGTGTTTTGTAAACACTCCTGAATAGTTAATTAAAATTGATTTGAGTGTTTCCGCATTTCTAATGCCACCAGCAAAGTAATGACGTCATCGATGTCATCGGTTTCTTAAAAACATGTCTAAGAAGATTTTGTTAACTTTGCTAAACGTCAATTACTATCAAGTCGTTCTCTTCTCTTTTGAAACAAAGTTTAGTAAAGCTCAATAAAGCCTATTTCTGTATGAAATCTCTGAAGCGGCACAAAGATATTGAACATTTTGTCGACGGAAATTCAAAAGGTTCCAATTTGGAATTTCTCAATTGATATCAAGCTTTCTATAATAAACTTCTGTCCCAAAGTGCACCGTTACAAAATACAGAGTGTCGAAGTTTCATTTAGAATTTTCTTTTTTGTATGTGTTGTTAACGAACCGTGTTCCTACCACTACCATAGTGGAAATTTAAAAAGAGTTTGATATCCGCTATGTAAAGCAAAACCGCATTTATTTAAGGGTTTTGAGTTATACCGATGACCAGGCCTAACATGATCGAGTTGACTAACATTACATAAGAAAGTAATTTTCTTGTTTTGTTTCTTTCTTTATTTTAAATTCTATAATGAATTACACACCCTGAAAAAATTACGTAACGAAAAAAATTGTACTATAAAGAAAACCAGTTTTCCATCAAAAGTATATTTTATCGCTTGCCTGAACATAAATAAATTGCGTTTCCTGTTAAACGTACCGTTTTATAATGTTGTCAAACCTCAAAAACACGGAAATTAAACTTGTTTTTGTCTAATAACGCCACATAAAATTATGATAGTATAAACTCCTAACGTCCTAACACATTTGGTACATTTTGTTTTCGAGAGAATTTATTAGGTATATGATGCAATTGCTTGCTTTTATTGACTCAGAAATGTATCGGCAGACGCAGACGATGGTTGATTACTTACAATGTATTATAATCTATTGTTAGTTTGGGAAAAAAATGGAAAATTAAATGGATTCCTGAGAGCATTTTAAATGCAAATTAAATACTTTGTTGTCGTCATTATTGTCCACGAGAGAGAATTATTGCATCGAGGTTGTTGGCATTATAGGGCGTCCTTCAATTAAGGCGTACTCTACAAGTGCATATTAATTTTAATAATTAAGTAATCAGGAAATATTATGTTCTTCGGTTATTCCATCATGCGAGTAAATTGTTCTCTTTTATTGATTTTTACTGATTTATGAGAAAAATAAAGCATTAATTGCGTTCTAAGATTTTGAAGAAATTCTTCTGAATATTTCATCATAATATTTAAGTGACATTTAAATAAACACGCGCACTTTTTCTTAATCGTTCGATTATATAAGAATTTAACGGTATCTTCCTATAATTATCTACTTATACTATTTTATATAGATCAGCATTTTATTATTATGACCATAGTTATTCAACACAGAGAAAATATGAAATGTATTTGATATAAAGATTTATTCCCTTATATATGAGAATATTCTGAATGAAATATACTAACTTGGGTCTAGTGCATTTGTTTTAAACACACAATTTTCCAAATTTTTACTACAACACCACTATCAGCATTGAGAATAAGATATTCCCTTTCACACACAAGTTATTGAGAGCTGTCTCGTATAGTAAAGAATGTATACATTTTTAAATTATATACTTTTGTAAACCTAAGGCCATCAAGCCTTATTTGGTAGCTACCACAGGCATGCTTATTCTTTATGCTATCTGTAAGTTAAAAAAAAGCTTTAATGGTTGTCAACTTAATAAAATACAGAAGAAAAATTATGGAATATGTATGGTAAAGTAAACTAGAAAAACAAAGATTTAATTTTAGATTGTTCATAAGAAAACAAGCAGGTATACTTAAAAGCTTCAACCGATCTTCGACATTCCTAAGATATTTAGACAAATAGTTACGGGTAGAAACAGAATTTAAAATGAGAAAAAAATTCTCTATACAGTCATTAAAGTATTCCTCCTCACTAGCTCAAGTACGTGCGTTATTCTATCTATCTAGATGGATTTAATTATTTTGATAGAAGTATGTATCTATCATAGTATGATTTATTGTAATGGAGTGGTAGAAATAATGTAATGTAATGCAAATAATGCACTTTTCAAATTGATCTAGATTTATTGGAAAACCACAGTTTATACTTTCTAGTATGATATGGAAATGTTTAATAAGCTCTACATTAACTCCTGTTATTTCTGCCAATTTTTCTGCGTTTCTGAAAAATTTGCGAACCGTGTTGCCATCATTTGTATTCCCTGATTGTTGCTTGGGCATATCTACTAAAAGACCAAGCTGAGCTTTGAATTCATCTTGAACATATTGTTTTTTCTGAATTACCTTGGTTTTATTTTCTGTTTCTCAAGCTTGCCATGAATTGATTTTAAACCTGTATGAAATATGAAGTATGCGTTCCAAAAAGCGTATCCAGGAATGAAGAGGTGACAACCCCATTGACAGCAACTTTGGGTCTACTTTTTTTTATGAAATTATCTCTGGGTTATTCATTTCTCGGAGTGTAGCACTACACAAGTAACAAGTTCGGGAAGACAAACATGACGACACAGCATTACAAACTTTTCTATCTACAGTTACTTTCGTTGAACTAAGAGATCTAACACGATCTTGAACCGAGTTTACCTCACTTGTAATTACTTTTGTCGACTCTTTTAGGAACATTAATCTCAAAGGTCGACAATACCTCGTAGAAGATGGCACCATGGAGAAAATAAATAAATTTTCGCCACTTCTGTTTTCTTCAGAAAATTTTATCTTTCAGCACCATCACAATCCCACTTCCTTGCAGTAAGGTTAAAGTCCTCAAAACATCTTCTTATACTACGCATAACCTTCTAATGGTATGGTCCACTAACGATTGCAATTCAGTCTCTCCGTCACCGTAATCTCTGTTGGATAGCTTGCCTTTTTGGCCTCTTTAACAACGTGATACGCTGGATACAATTTCGGATTAATATCCTTGACTTGCTGTCGTATCACGTTATATTGACAAGTTGACAGATTAGCATCAACCATAATTGCAAGTGCGCGATTTGCAGATAAGGATTTCGGTTTCTTGAGGGAAGATATTCCAGCTTTTTTTATTATAGTTCCTTGTTTAGGAGAAGCTCTTACAATTGTCGCGGAGTCCTTTTTTCCGGCTTTGCGAAGTTTTATTTCAGTTGCCATTGATAACTCTTCGTTACTAGTTGTTTTTACCAAATTTCTGACCCTGCGTTTTTTAGTTTTTAGACAGCAATCCTCAAAAGTTTTGTCGTGTCTTCCTGGTCTACCATTTGCGAAGGTCCAGGCAACGCCTGAATTACAAGGGTAAAAAACTGAATGTATTGTTGAAGTCACGAAGCGTTGGATTTTAAAAGTCGTTCTGTATGTCTACCACTTTTTTCCCATATTTGTTGAATTTTCTGGCAAAGGCTTCTTAAGGTTACCTTAATATCTTTATATCATTTGGTAACGTTAGGTCTTCTAATTCTTGCAGAACATACCCAAATATTGTATCAAACTTTGTATTTTTAATATTTTTATTCCAAATATTAAAGACAGTCAGACGCGAGATGCGCGAGTTCATTCTGAAATTTAAAAAAAATATATGTAAATCGCAAACATTCGCAGTAACTTTTTTGTTATTTTAGTATTCAATTAATTCTACTTTACAAAAAGTATAAAACAAATTTTGTATAATGCCGTAAAATAAACTAAAAACCTATTTCACAATTAATTATTACGAAAGGGTGCAAGATTTTGTCATGTTTTCAAAATTCCATTGCATGAAATATAATGTATTAAAAAAGAAAATATAAGTCAAAATACCTTGATACACAACAGATATCTCAACACCACAACACAATTATAATTAGAAATCACGAAAACATCGTACTCGTCGAACAAAGTCAAAGAATCGAAGAGCATTTGCAGGGTGTAATTTCTTTACCTGTTGAGGAGGTAAACTTTAGAACCTTATTTTACCGTTAAGGGCGACTTCAAAGCAGAAATAGCAATATCCCTTTATAAAAGAGACATTCTTTTTCCTCGATAAAACTTTTATTTTGTAAAACATTTTTGTTAAATTTTAATAAAATCCCTTTAGATTCCTAAAATGTCACACTGTGCGACGGGGTGGTTCGAAAATGGTGGGATGGTAGTGCTAACTGGGTACAGAACTGCCTGTAATATGAGAAGTTACTATGGTGAAGATATATGTAACTGTGGGCGTCAATTACAGAAGTATGTCCTAGCAACGTAGGTCCCTTAATAAACCTTGATGTCTCAACCAACATTGAAATAATATTCAATATGATAAATGAATAGTTTTATTGGTCTCACACAACATGTCTTGACGCAGTCTGTCAGAACGTAGTATATACCCAACATCTTTGGAGAGAGTAAAAATCTATAACAAACAAATACCTACTATTTTGTCTACGCGTATTAAAAATTTTAATAGTAGACACAATGGGACAAAGAAAGGGTGGAGTCTTACATGAGACAAGTCCGCCGATAGAGAGCAAAGACTCCTAATAAGTTTACAGTATATGTTAAGTTTATAATAACTAAGCCGCACAAAGGCGAAACGGCAAAGGTTCATTAAGTAAACCGCAATGCAGCAATTCATCTCAAAAAGGGTATGGGGTAACGTAAAGCAATGTGATTGGTTTATCCGGCGGGTTTTTAACAATGTAAGTAAATAGGTTATTAGTTTTTCCCTGAAGAAACATTCAGAAAACACAACTGTATGTGAAACATCTCTCTATTGAAAACGTTAAAAGATATTAAAAGTTGTCAACTTAAAAATATTAATGGGTGCATTCTTTGTTAAAATCTATCTTAAAAATAGCATTTTAAAATATAAAAAGTAAAGAATCTCAACGAAAAAAGTTTAAAACATTTTAAACTATAAAAATTAAGAAAACGAAATTATAAAATTATTCTTCGGGATAAATTTGAATCTTTACTTTAAAAAAGAGAGACATTAAGAATAATAAGTAACTATAAAACCCTGTAAAATGCATTAGAACACACAAAAATTCAAACGTTATTGCTATGTAGCTTGGAACATGACAACCATTTGAAAATAAGTACATATGATATATCATTGTAAAGTATGCTTCGAGGAAAATCAGAAATTGTATCGAAAAACGTCTTGCAATTTATAAAACTGTCAATGATACCATAAGTTTGTTATGGATCACCCTGTATATTAGTATGTATCATCCAAATATGTATGCACACCTACAGCTCGACCAACCTCAAAAAAGCCCTGAGTGAGCGTGTATGGGGGAGCTACATGTTGACCAAGTACACTCACATCCAAAAATCTTTCGACATGAAATTTAAATAAAACTAAACATCAATAACATGTAATGGATTTAAGACAACTTTTTGTCAGTTAGTGTACTCGAGTAAAATTATGTTCCTGATTGGTCGACGTTGTTTGTTATTGAAATTAGTTCGCATATTTTCCGGGACTTTTCTGAGGTTGGTCGCGCTGTAATACAGGAAATCGACGTGTCTCAGCATTCTCCAACCAAAAAGAAAAAAACATAAAGATATAAAATTATGTTCCATATTGTTTATTCATCTTGCACGGATACCAAAAGATAGTAAATTAACAAAAATGTATGAAACAACAGTAAGGCCGATACTAACCCCACATCTCGTCAAACAGTAACCGTAAAAGTCCTGAAGAAAATCAGCTTTTGAGAATCAAGATATATAACCGTAAGCTATCTATTCTACTATAATATTGGGTGATACTCGACCAATCCTGATTGGTACATCTAATATTATAGAATAAAGTAAGCTGCGGTCGCTATAAACGCTGTTTTTAGTGGTAAAAGTTGCAGTGGCACCATTTATTAAGAATATGTCAAAGCTATAGATTCTTATTAAAGAAAGAATTTAGTATAAACTTTTCGATTGTTTAGATAGATTTGGAATAGAGTGTATATGCTGCAGAAACAGGGGCAAGCATATCAAAAACGAAAAACACGTAAAACACCATACAAAACTGAAATACGAGAAAGAAGAAAAAGAAATATTGGAACAAACATATGTCCATATAGAACAAATTAGTAAAACAGTATAAAAAAGACCATCAAACGGAAAGAAAGGAAAAGATAGGCAGACTTCCAAAGAGATGGCAAGAGTGCTAAATATCTACATTAGAAAATTCAATTTGGATTTTAAGCTTCTTAGCCTATTTAATAATAATAATAATGAGAAAAAGAGGAACAGGTCCATGGCCAGACCAACTTAATATGGGTGGCTCTAGCACATTCTTAAGGTAGCTCTGATTTTCATACAGTAAAGGCGCCGAGGGTTGTATCGTTTCCCAAAGAATATAAACGCTGACTAAAATATAGCACAACTCTAGGAGTTACTGCAGAGCATTGCATTCTAGCAGTGGCGGCTGGTGACTTAACTTCAGGTGGTGCCAAAACCACGTGTACGTCGCTTCATTGGTTTGTTTCTGTATAATCTGACAATTTTAACCAATCAAGCGACGATCACGTGGTTTGGGCACCACCTCAAGTTAGGTCACCAGCCGCCACTGCATTCTAACCTTGTGCAGTTTTCAAGACTGCCAGATATTACCAGTAACTGCGATCTTAGATTGTATCCTTTACACAATGGCTCTGTTTAAACAGAATTCGGTGGATCTAAACTGGAAAGTCGAAACACACTCCTCAAGCTTCAAGACTTTAAACGTTCCATGCCAAAGGGGTGAGTGGCACGAGAGTGAGGGTGTCACTTACACCGGAAAATGGGTCTCTGCCAGAACGGACTTTTGTGTAAAAACTGATGATGAGCAAAATAAACCTTTATTACAGCAAAGCACTTTGAACCTACGAAGGTAACTGGTCTTCATTAGGTAGGTGGTGAACTAATCTATAGTGACTTCCCCGGATCTCTCAGAGGATACATACATTTAAACAAGAGAATTAAAGTGAATTGAAACAGCAAACGGAGACGGGCTAAGAAATGCAACACTAGCAGCTTTAGTAGAAACTGGAGTGTTTGATAAAAAATCTGTTCAAATCACAGATACATAGCAAAACTTTAGAAGGAAAAGATGGTATATTGTAGTCCTAGAAGAAATGATGATAATGAAAGGGTTAACGAATTAAAGACAGATATAGTTTTAAAATCGTTGTAGGAGGCCATCATTACAGCCTTTAATGAAAACTGCCTTTAAATAGAAAGAGATGTGACCAACAAGATTTGATGATACGAGAATCACTCTAAAAAGAGAAAAGTAGTGCGCAGACTATGGACAAATACAGCAAGAACGTGAAAGAAGGCACTACATAGTTCTCCATTTGTACCCTGCTCCTACGAGTACTCTCAAAAGAAAACAGAAAGCCATTTTGATTTTATAACGAAAAATACGTTATAAATACTAAAACAAAAAATACAAATATTCTAGAAACATTCATTTCAGAGGTGACTCCAAATTTCTTCTCCCTGGCTACGAGCCTAAAAAGGAAGAAAAACATAAGAAGAAAATAACATCAAAGGTGTTCTTTATTGTGAAATGTTCTAGTTGATCAGTTTTTATTTATGTTTAGTTGTTTAATTTCAAGGTTTTAACCTTCTAAGTTCTAATCTTTTGATCAAACAGTTTGTTGGTAGTAAGCACGTGCATTTCAAATAGTTATAGCATAAATAAAACTTCGTATTATAGCAAAGTATATGCCCAATGAATGTCTTCTCATGTCAGTTAAGCAGATTCTCTCGAGTTAGAGTGGTCACAAAACTTTTTAAACTTTTACAAAACGTTTTGGATTTAATACAAAATTATCTATGGCGCTTTTTTGATATTAAAATACAGCTAGAGACATACCTTCGATAGAGATATGTCTGAAGAGAGGTTTTTTTATTTTAGTGACAAGACATATTCCCACACGCCAAGATTCTATCTATCTATGTAATCAATTCTTCTACTGATGTAGATGTCACAGTTCATTGCAGTTCAAACGTTTTAATAATTTTGAGATTTTATCACACTCGTTTGAAACTGTGTTTGGAATCATTTTCGTTGTTTTTCATGCTGCATTTAAATTTAGTATCACATTGTACCTATGATCATATCTGACGAGACTCTCTGTGGGGCGAAAGGGTAAGAGATCAAAAAATCAACATTTTATAGGTTGGATAAAAATGCATCGTGTAAAAGCTTCGTTTCGGGCTAATCTTTTGTGTTGAATTTAAGTCTTGAATCAAATTCTGCCTAACTAGTTCTGCGAGAGACCTTTTATAGAGAAACTTAAAAAAATCAATGAGCTACGTTTCGTTTGTAAATAGGGTTAATATATTTTTGCTATAAAATGTTTACTATAACTATATTTGATGTCGTAAAATTGGTGATTAAAAAATTAAATTAAAAAGGAATGGTGGAAAACAGATATAAAATAAAAAATTAAAGAGAAAAAACATGCATGGACAAGATATCTAAGCACAAGGAAGACAGAAGACTACGAAAAATACAAATAAATACGAAAATAAGTAAAAACAGAGATTAAGAAAGCGAAACAAAAGTCGTGGATAAAATTTGGTCAAAAGATGACAGAAAACTACGGAACCCTAAAGCAACTTAAACAGAAAAAAGAATATAACATGATGAATGGAAATATAAGCACAAGAAAACCAAATAATGGAAAGGTGGAGACAGTATTTTGAAACACCAACAATGTCGAAAATAATCACAGAGGAAATGCAAGAGGAGATAAATGATAATGAAAAAATAGAACAAATACAAGAAAAGAAGTAATAGACGCCATACAAAAGTTAAAATTTGGAAAAGCACCAGGAATAGACAATATAACACCGGAAATGATAAAGTATACGGGAGAAGAAGGAATAACACAACTTACAGAATTACTGAACGAATTAATGAAGACCACAAAAGTGCTAAATCAATGGAATGCAGGAATCATACTGCCTATACACAAGAAAGGATATAAAAGAGTCTATGAGAATTATAAAGGAATAACGTTAACAAGTGTACCTGCAAAAGTATTTACAAGAATAATGAAAAAAGGAATTAGGAATCGAAAATACAATAGAAAAGACCCAATGTGGATTTAGAAGTAGGAGAAGCACACAAGACCTAATATTTACGATAAGACAAATAAGCCAAAAAGTTATAAATAAAAACAGAGAAATACATATGTGCTTTATTGACTTAGAAAAAGCATTCGATAGGATAAGAAAAGAAGATATATGGAAAGCACTAGAAAGAAGATGTATAGATAAAAGAAATACTGAATGTACAAAAATAACAGCAATATAGTTAGAACCAACAATGAAGAATCAAGAAAATTCAAAACAAAGGTAGGAATTAAACAAGCATGTGTGTTGAGCCCTCTTTTATTCTCAGTAGTATTAGATGAAACAATAAAAGAAGCAAAGAAAAAGATGAAGACATTAGAATTGGGATATTGGCAAATGGAACAAATAGAAGTAAACGAACTTATATTTGCAGATGATATGGCTGTAATGGCAGATACAGAAAATAATCTACAGCACAATCTAGAAGCGTTAGAACAAGAATTGAAGAAAATAAACATGAAGATAAATATAAAGAAAACAAAAGGCATGATAAAGTCAAAAGAAAATAAATCATATAATATACGACTACGAGGAAAACAAATAGAACAAGAAAAAAGTTTTAAATATGTGACATCAATAATCGAAAGTAATGGAAAAATAGAAAAGGAAATCAACGATAGAATGGGAAAAACAGCAAAGATGTTTAATATGATGAAGACGACATTTTTAGAAAAGAAGGAGATACCCAGTAAAATAAAAACAGAAGTAGTTAAAAAAGTGGTAAGACCGACAATCATGTATAGCAGCAAAACATGGACACTAACAGAGAAATCTAAAACACGCCTGAATCAATGGAAATGAGATTCTTAAGACGTATAGAATATAAAACTAAGAGACACCGGATAAAAAATGATGAATATCGGAGAAGACTACAGGTTTGGACACGTGTGTCGTATGACAAAAGATAGACTAGTAAAAAGAGTGTACGAGTTGCGAGTACCGGGTAAAAACAAAAAAGGAAGACCCAGAAAAACATAGAATGACGGTATGCAAGAAGAAACAGAGAAAAGGAAATAAAATGGGAAGGAATCAAACAGGTAGCCCAGAACAGAAAACTATGGAAAGAAAAGTGTAAAAGAAACCAACTCTTACACCTAACAGTAGAAAGGCATAGGATTAAGAAATAGAAAGAAGAAAAAGTTGGCGATAATTATGTGATATGGCCTTTTTTGAGGTTGTCATTGTGAAGATTAAACTGCAATGTTACCTATTCTGACAGTTACTAAAATCTAATAATACTAAGCATCACAATACTTAAGACGCAGCGTTGTGTTCTATTTTAGGTACATATATGGATGAAACATTGATTAGGTATGTAATTAAATTAATGTAGCCAAGTAGCTAGCTCATCAGTATTTACTTCAAGTGTAACTCTTTAAACAACCCAAACACAGTAAAGAGTAGGCAACGGTCAGAAAGAATTTCTTTGGATTTTGCACTTCTATGGTTGCATTCGGCATAGCGATCGGAGTACAAAAAGCATGCTCAATTTACTCGTTTCTGTTTTTTTATTCGCTCGGCGTAGACTCAATTACGTTTCAAATAATGCGGAGTGTGCTCTTCGTACTCCCACTTCAAAGTGCAAGCAGAGGGAGCACAACGGTACATGTGGTGACACAATTTAAATATAAAACGTTAAAAATCAAAAACAATGGAAGAAGAGTGTACTACAAATGCGGTAAGTGCAATTTTCTAACCAAAAATGAAGAAGGAATAGCGATCATGTTAATAATCATGCAAATTCATCAAACTTTTCTTGGAAAATCTTCGATGTGGAAGCACACATCCGAAAGTGTGTTTTAAATTGCTTCTGCGTCATATTAGAAACAATTACTTCAGCAAAACTTGATACTTTTGCAAGTAGCGGTTTTAACTTTTTTTTTCTATCTTCATCATCGCTATCTAACGACTTTTACGTTCATTGTAAACTGGTGATATGGATGCTAATTCAAAAATATACAAATAGGTTATGTTAACCAAACAAAAGCACTACAAACGCTCTGTTTCGTTCCAATAAAACCTAATGCTCCGTTTAGCTCGGTCACGTGACAGAAGTAACTCTGCTCCAAATTGAGATTCTTATGCCGAATGCACCCTATATATATGTATAAATTAATTTTAAAATTTTATTGGTATACATTTGACTAGCTATACATGCAATACTAGTTTTGTTGGTGAGTTATTTGGCCCCTAACATTTTGTTTTAATTGTTTAGTGTACGTAACGTTCAATATTCACAACTGCTATGGTCAATCTATCTAGAGAGACGTTAGGTGTAATAAAAAACATTCCATAACACTAATGAAAGTATTAAATATATAAAAGAAATCATCAAATATTAAATTTCAGTGAGTTGTATCATTTTATATGAGCACAATAATCAATGGATATAGACCTCTATAATCCTGAGCTGATGCTCCTGAAAAATATTTATCTTGACTGTCTAATTCCTAATTCCATAGCATAAAGAAATTAAATAGCAAAGATAGTTTCAATTTAACGATGTCAGAAAGGTAGCTGCTGCTTTTTTTACGCAAATATGTGTAGCTGTTAAAATGCATTCAGATACAAACAAAAGAAAAAAATAAAAATAGTAAGTACGATGTGGTCTAAATATAAAAGTCACTACCAGTAAATAAAAAGTAGTTTTTGGTTGACATTTTTCCAATTCCTTTCATTTGCAGGAAAGGAATTTTAGAATTTTAATTGCATTAATGATATCATAGCAGGTAAAAAAATACTTCTTGTCTTGTCATTGACTCACTTCAGATTTCCATTTATTAATGTTTGTTTATTTTCATGTAGTATCGTTCGCTTTAGTGGAACGCCAGTCGTTTTAATGATAACCCGAGGGTTACACACATACTATACATATGCATATGTATACTTGATCGTCTGGTTCAGGTGAATTGAAGCAGATAAAATAAATGTTTGCATAGGTTAGAAAAATACTTTCTCTTGCTTTTGCCTATTAGTAGACGTTTAAAAGATATGTATAGCGTAGCCGAGACCTAGTTTCTAATTGTCTTTGATAACAATAGCCGCATAATAACATTTTTAATGTCAAGTTTTCGAGAGAATAATAAATAATTATTCCTTTTTATTCTATTCTATTCATCTGAGAAAACTACAAAAATAACAATTTCTTTCGTTCCTGGTCATTAAGTTAACAAAATCTTTAGTATGACCTTTTTTTATTTTTATATTTCTTTCATAAGATTGAATTAATAACTTGTTTAAAGCATTTTAGTATTATAAATAAATATAAAAAACATGAACGGTATAAATAATTATTCAAATAACTGCATTGCATTGTATAGAAAGTTCATAACTTTTACTTTTGTAAAATGAAAACAAATATTTTTTGTGTTTATTTCATATTTTGTTCAAATGTCATTTATTTGCTAGCTATACACATTCTTGTGAAAGCTAACAAATGTCTAGAAACTCGGGCAATTTGTAGTCTGCCTTTTTTCGTAAAAATAAAATAAATCACGCCAACCGCGATTCCGATTAATGAAAAAATAGATATTAAAAGGTAGGTAACTTATTATAATTATAAATGCATACCAAAACAAGTTCTGATGGTATATTAAGGAAAAGGTAAACAAGCAAAATGATATTATGGTAATTTGACTTTGAAAATATTATTTAGTTTGCAGGTATTTGTTGTGGAAATATTAGCTTGTTATGGAATCACTGAATGGCTGTGCTTGAGAGTTTAGAAGTCTGTGTTTGTACCTAAACCAAGATCTCTGAAAGTGTTTGTTTTATGTACGCAGAGCTGCAGAATGTATGATTTAATTTGTATAATGTGGCTTTAAAGTATTTGATACGTTTCAGAAATTTTGGATTAAATCCATGTTTGTTTGCAGCAAACTTTAAAATTTAACTGGCTAGATTAGAGTCCAGAACACGAAACTCAAATGAGCAATGTCAAAAGGATAAACACATACTTTTAGGATTAGATTGCGTTATTAAAGTATTGTAAATCACTGATTTTTAAACTATAATCTAGATTGTTATAATTTATAAATAACTGCTTTTTGTTTTAGATTGCCACAGCTGTATTTCTTCCTGAATAACAACTTTTTGTTTTGAATTTATTTGTTGGGGCATTTTCTCCGTAAAGGCTTCTACAAATTTGTGATAAACCAACTTTGTTTGCCACTAAGTTATATATATAAGCAGAATGACTCATCAAGCTACATATATTATCTCAAGCAAGAATTAAACACTTTCAGAAAGATTTAACCAAACGGAACTTTTGTCATTGGACATGTTTTATCAAAAGGACCAATTTTGTACGAGCAATTAAAAGTTGAAGGTTTGTCACTGTTTACAACCAATCACGGTTTCACCACAAACAAATGACTATAAAAACACATGGCAGTTTAACCAACAAATATAAATCTTTCAATGGGATTTGACATTGTTGTGGTTTCTTACATTGATTTATTTTGTTATTAAAAAATCTATGAATTATTATAAAAAGAAACTCGACAATGTTATCGCTTCAGAAGGAAAAGAATCGCAGAGATAAGTAATCTTTAAGTGAAATTTGAATCTAACATCTAGAATTTTGTTATTGTTGTTGTTTAAGTGTTTTAAAAAGTTAGAACGTTTGCAAGACGTGTCTGTCATTTTTTGTGCCATCAAAATTAACACTTTAATAACAATCATTGTGATTGATGCATCTTTAATTTGATTATTGTGATATTTACAGAAAACTAATAACACAAATGAGCATTTCTAACAACATCACTGACAATTCATTCTTGCAAAAAATATAAAATCCGACAAGGAAAATCAGAGATTGAAAATGAATAAATCTTATTATCAAACTGAAAACAGATAATAAGGCAAACTTAGTCAACGTTAAATAGTTGAACTGTAATTAACAATTTAAATATGACTCAACACAAGAATTACGAAAATTGATAAAATGTAAAGGAAGTTTGTTAATCTATCGAATTTTAGATTTCTTAGACAAGTTCAAGTTACAAAATCTTTTTTTACTAATTTAAAACCAAGAAATCACAGCCTTAGTAACATACTGACCTAAGAACAAAGAGAATTTTATTCAAAATTATTACATACGACATTTGGAATTTTTTAATTTAAAATGACTCGAAATTCTACACTAAGAA